>JAIKVH010000223.1:0-17724 GCA_024679275.1 Phytophthora niederhauseri
GAGCTCGCCCACAAGCTGCAGCGCCGCAGCTCCGCGGCCTCGCCGCCGTCCGTGCACGAGGTGCGTTGCGTTGCGTTGCGCTGGCGACTCAGGCGTGCACCCGCCATAATTGCAATTGCATGCATAATTAATTAATTAATTGCTAACTGTTTCTGTGTTGTTGCAATGAATTGCCACGTGCAGATCAAGTGCGCGCTGCTCAAGCTGCTGCAGCACAACGTGCTGGACGTGACGCCCGTGGCTGGCGCTCGCGGCGGCGCGCCCACTGTCGCCTACAACGTACGAGTGGCGCATTATTGTTATGACTGTTATTGTTATTGTTATTGTTGTGCTGACGTTGCTCTTGTTGTGTTGCAACTGGGGCAGATCAACGTGCAGGAGGCGCTGTACCGGCTGCGGTTCCCCAAGTTCATCGAGCTGGCCAAGGAGACGTTCGGCGTGCAGGGCGAGGTGGTGATGGAGGAGATGCTGGTGCAGGGCCGCGTGCGCATGGACCAGTCGCTGGAGACGATGGCCTACAACTTGGCGGAGCAGCGGCGCCAGGAGCAGAAGCAGAAGGCGCAGGAGGCCAACGCAGAGCAGGCTGCAGCCGCCGAGGACGAGGAGATTGGCGAGGAGGAGCTGGACGAGTGCCGCCACCTCGTGCGCGAGACGTTCGTGGAGATGGCCAAGAAGCGCTACATCTCGCGCGTGCACCCACTCGACCTAAAGGTGGTGGAGCCGGAGGAGGCGCCGGAGTTCCCGGCCTGCATCATGCGCGGACAGGAGAAGGGCGCCACCAGCAACTTGAACAGCAAATCGGCTGCTGCTGCCGCGTCCAATGCGGAGGCTGGAAGCGCGTCAAGCGCAAACGGCGTGAACAAAAATGGCAAAGCTGCCGACGAGGACGGAATCACAGTGCGTGGCAAGAAGCGGAAGGCGCCGGCGCCGTCCTCAGGTAATGCGATTCCGGTGGAGCTGCAGATGATGCTAGACGCGGACGAGGCGGCTCGTAAGGAAAAGGATGACTCGGAGACCGAGTGGGAACCCAGCTCTGCCAGTTCTTCTACCTCGTCTGGACGTGGCAAAAAGCGGAAGAAAAACTCGAAGCGCGCCAAGCTTCCCAGTCGCGGTACGTCGTCTGGAGATGGTACTACCGGTGGTGAGACCAGCGGTGAAGATGCGCCGGACGGCTCGGGCGCACACACCGATGAGCGCTCGCTCGTGTGGCGCTTTGGCGTGACGCAGCTGCTGCGCGATCTGCGGCACAAGGCTTGCATTAGGTTTGCGACGGAGAACATCAACGCTGTGGCTGGTGTCATCGTGGCTGCGATGCTGCAGCACTCGTCGCCGCGCGAGCGCGAAAAGGACGAGCCCACTTCGTTCCCCGTGTCGGCGCGTGACTTGTTTGACATGGAGAGTGTGAAGAAGGCCCTGCCTCCTGAGGCTAACAACCCGTGGCGCCTGCTTCTCAACTACATCATGGTCATGTGCCGTGACAAGTCAGGGATGGTGATGAAGGTGGCGCAGGAGGCGTTCGACCCCACCCAGACGCGCGCAGGTGACGGCGGCCAGTACGTGGTGCACATGCAGAAGATCGTGGAGTTCCTGCAGCAGGCCACCACCCACGCGTACATCCAGGACAAGTATGGCGTCGCGAGCGCTCGTATCGTGCGCCTGCTGATGGAGAAGCGCCAATTAGAGCAGAAAACTATCGGCGAGCTGGCGCTGCTGCCGTCCAACGACGCGCGGCATCGGCTGTACGAGCTGTACACGGATAAGCTGCTGAAAATGCAGGAAATTCCGAAGCGTGCAGACCACAACCCCGCATTCACATTCTTCTGTTGGTCCGTGGACGTACCGCAGATGCAGGCGCGCATCACGGAGCGCGTGCAGGACTCGCTGTGTCGCCTCCGCCGCCGGCGTAAGTTCGAGGCGGAGGAGAACAAGGAGCTCATCGCTCGGTCGGAGCAACTGGTTGAAGCCAACGATCTCGACAAGTTCGACAAGCTCAGCCGCTCGCTCGACCGTCTCGACCGTGCCATTATCCACCTAGACGGTATGCTCATGCTCTACCGCGACTTCTAGTTCCTCCAGAATAAATGCGTGTCAGAGCAAGTCGACAGTTGACAAACTGCAGCCGACAGCCGACAGTCGTAATATATCTGCTACAAACATCACTTTGCCGGGTGCGCGCAGTCTCGGGTTTCTACTGCCGTTCCAGTGCTGGAGGCGCCTCGAGGTGGTTGCTGTGTTCACACCAATTTTAGTTGATCGCCGACGTCTCGAGCCGCCTGCTCCATTTCTCGAAACGACGAGTGTTCGATCTTCATAAGCTTTCCCGTGACGATCACCGAGCGAGATGGACTACTATGAGCTGCTGCAAGTCCCGCGTGGTGCCACCGAGCAGGAGATCAAGAAGGCGTGAGTACCAGCGTTGATGGTTTGTGTGGATGAGCACTGACTAACTGACTGACTGAATCGGTTGCAATATGTTGGTCGTTGGTAGTTACCGCAAGCTCGCGATGAAGTGGCACCCCGACAAGAACAAGAACAATCTCGTGGAGGCCCAATACCGTTTTCAAGAGATCTCGGAAGCTTACGATGTATTGAGCGACCCGGAACGCCGAGCCATCTTCGATCAGTACGGCTACGACGGTCTCAAGAACGGAGTGCCCGACGAAAATGGCGACATGCGCGACGGCTACGCGTTCAACGAGCGTGCGTCCGAAGACGTGTTCAACAAATTCTTCGGTACCAACAACCCGTTCGGGGACTTCGGCTTCGGGGATACGCTGCCGTTTGCCAGCTCCCTGCGCAAGAAGGGCCCCGAGAAGGCCGAGCCCATTGTGCAGGAAGTCGTGTGCACATTGGAAGAGCTCTTCCTGGGAACCTCCAAGTCGGTGGTTGTTGAGCGCAAGCGGTTGCAGAACGACGAGCTGGTGAACGACGCCAAGACTTTCGTGGTAAAGATCAAGCCTGGCTGGAAGGCCGGCACTAAGATCACGTTTGACCGCGAGGGCAACGAGACTCGCACCAACGAAGCTGGAGACGTGATTTTCCAGGTTGCGCAGCAGGAGCACAGTCTGTTCAAGCGCGACGGTGCCCATCTTGTGTTCACGGCCAAGTTGAAGCTTAGCGAGGCACTTGGCGACTACTGTGTGGAGGTGCCAACTCTGGACGGCCGCAAGCTGGCGATTTCGTGCAACGAAGTGGTTAGCCCGAGTTCTGAGAAGGTTGTGAAGAAGGAGGGAATGCCGATCTCCAGCCAGCCTGGTGAGCGCGGTGACCTGCGGATTAAATTCGACATTGTCTTCCCACGCCATCTCACGACACTCCAGAAAACTGCGCTGGCGAAGATCTTAGGCTAAGTTCTAGAGTGGTTTGAAAAAAACTTGAGATTCAAGGTGACGTCAAGTCTCTATTGATGCCAGCTCAATCCACACGCTGCCAGGTTATGACAACTGCATCTACACTTATTTGCGCTTCTTGTCCACCTTGGGGAACGTCACGAACGATTTCGAGTTACTCAGCACGGCACCCATCACCTGCTCATCATCGCACAGCAGAGTTGCCTCGGCCAAAGAGCGCTTATCTTCTGGCACTGCGAGGTAGTTCAAGATCTTCGTGGCTGCAATTGGAACGACAGGTTGCAACAAGATTGCTACGTAAAACACGACAAACAATCATTAGGCATATAAGCGTAGCAGCAGGTTAAACCCATGTGAGCACTTACCACTTATACGTGCTGCATCGATAGCAAGGTACAGAATAGTGTCGAGACGCTCTTTTGTGGTCTTATACTCGTCGGAAGTCACATCTTCCGAGTTCTTGAGGGTCTTCGACAGAACCCACGGTTCCATGATCGTGAAATACCTTGACATGGGAAGCAAGTGATAGTAGGAGTTAGAATTGTAGTGGTGTTCCTCCGAGGAAGGGCATAGCGTACCGGTTGACGTCGTGGAGGAAGAAAACGATCTCTTCGAGACCGCGCGCGAACTGTCAGTGTACATCAAGCGCTGTTAAAAAATGCAAGAGACCACCACCAAAAGCACGGTTCCAAGACGTACATCAGGCGTATCGAATAGCTGCTCGACCTTGGCGGCAAGAGCTTGGCCCTTTGCCACAAGTTCCTTGTCTTCAGCTGTGAGGCGATCAAGCTGAGGACGCTTCGGCACAATTCCCTTCACGAGAACCGACTTGCCAGTGCTACGAGAAACCAGGTTACCCAGCGTGTCAGCGAGCTCGCTGTTGACACGGTCCTCAAGGGTGTCGGCGTTGAAGTCGCCGTCGTTCGTGAGCACCCCCTCTCTCAGCAAGAAGAAGCGCACGAAGTCCGATCCGTACTTGGACAGCATCTCGTGGGGGTCCACCACATTGCCGAGACTCTTAGACATTTTGACGTTGCCAACGGTCCAGTGCGCGTGCGCCACCACCTTTTTCGGCAGCGGGAGTCCTGCCGCCATGAGGAAAGCCGGCCAGTAAATCGCGTGGAACTTCAGGATATCCTTGCCCACGATGTGATAGTCCGCAGGCCAGGCGCGGTCAACGTCACCCGGGTATCCAGCGCTCGTCAGATAGTTGGTCAACGCGTCCAGCCACACGTAGACGCAGTGCTTGTCGTCATCTGCACCAAAAGCGAACAGTAAACCCTCATGAGCCCTTCAAAACTAACCCGCCCAACCTAATAGAACCCACGATAAACCCACCTGGGACCTTGATCGCCCACTGAATCTTCTCGCTTAAGCGCGAGACCGACAAGTCCCTCAGTCCGCCGGTCACCGCCGCGCGCACTTCGTTGTACCTGGACTTGGGCACGATCACGTCCGGGTTCTCGTCCAGCCACTGCAGCAGTCGGTCCTGGAAGGCCGAGAGGCGGAACTTGTAGTTCTCCTCGCGCAGCATCTCGACGGGGTGTCCACTCTCCTTGGACACCTTGACCACCGTCCCGTCGGCCTCCTCCCTGTCCTCCACCTGCATCTCCGTGAGGAAGCTCTCGTCCGACTTGCAGTACCACGACTCGTGGTTGCCCAGGTAGAGGTGTCCGTTGTCGCGGATGGTCCTCCAGAAGGCGGCCACGGCCTCGTGGTGCTCCTCGTCGCTCGTGCGGATGAAGCGCGAGCAGTCCACGTTGGCCTCGTCGAAGATGGTGTTGAAGCGCGACGACACCTCGTCGCAGAAGGCCTTGTAGTCCGTCGTGCCGCTCTTCTCCGCCTGTGTCCGTTGTCGCGGATGGTCCTCCAGAAGGCGGCCACGGCCTCGTGGTGGTCCTCGTCGCTCGTGCGGATGAAGCGCGAGCAGTCCACGTTGGCCTCGTCGAAGATGGCGTTGAAGCGCGACGACACCTCGTCGCAGAAGGCCTTGTAGTCCGTCGTGCCGCTCTTCTCCGCCGCCTCCTGCACCTTGAGCCCGTGCTCGTCCGTGCCCGTCGTGAACAGCACGTCGTGCCGCTTGACCTTGAACCAGCGCGACAGCGCGTCCGCCAGCACGGCCGAGTGCACGTGGCCGATGTGCGGCGCCGCGTTCACGTAGAAGATGGGCGTGGTGATGAAGGTCTGGCTGGGCCTGGCCGACGCGGATGACGCGGACGACTGCAGCCGCGCGCAGAGGCTGCTGCGCGGGCGCGCAAGGGAGCGACGCAGCCGCAGCATGGACGGCGGATGATACAATCGCGAAGTGAGCTGCCCGCCGCACATCAAAAATGCAAAAAAGATGAGGGTGTTGTAGATTCGAAAGAGTGACGTCTAATCGTGTTGAAGGATCGCAATGCTTGTGGGCAGGAAGGACGAGCTCTTCGTTTTCTAGTTTGTACCAACCGGTATCGTGTATGATTGATTGAATATTTACTACATCCCCGGTCGACTATGTATGACCAAAGTACTCTCGAAGAGATCCTTACATGAGCTCGCTGCACAGGCACAAGGAGACACAAAGGGGTAAAGTTAGTCAGGGTGCTCAGCGCCATGCAACACAGCAACAGCAGAGAGAAACTTACTAGGCAGGGCCACCTCCGCCTTCGGGCACGGTCCACTTGATGTACTCCTTCGGCATCTTGATGGAGCAGCACTTGCAGTGGACGCAGTTCTGAGCATTGATCACAAGCTGCGGGACGCCGTTGGCCTCGCTCCCATCCGTGTACTCGTAGACGCGGGCAGGGCAGAATCGCTGCTCCGGGCCAGCGTACACCGGGAACGACTCCTTTGAGGGGACCTCCGCGTGCTCCGGCTTGATCCGCAAGTGCGCAGGCTGGTCGTGGTTGTGGTTGGTGCCGCTGCGCTGCAGGTTCGAGAGCAAGTCGAACGTCAGCTTGCCATCCGGCTTGGGGTAGTCGATGGGCGTGAACTCCTTGGCCGGGCGCGTCTTTGCCGAGTCCGCAACGGTGTTCGGAATGGTCCACGGCTCCTTTCCTCTGAGGACGTGCGTCGCCACTCCAGCGTGCAGCAGGCCAGGCAGGAAGCCCTTGTGGAAACCAGCGTGAACGTTGCGAACAGCCTTCAGCTCCTCAGCAATCCACGACGATTCCACAGCACCCTCGTAGCTCGAGATGTCAATCGCGGGCTCCTCAGGGTTGATCTCCGCCGTCTCAGCCACAGGCTCGGCGCCAGTGGCTGTCAAAGCCTCGTACGCAGCCTCGGCAGCCAGCATACCCGACTTCATAGCAGTGTGCGTGCCCTTGATCTTCACGCCGTTCAGGAAACCAGCCGAGCAACCGATCAGACCACCGCCAGGGAAAGTCAACTTCGGGATAGCGTGGTAGCCGCCCTCGTTCAGGCAACGAGCGCCGTACTGCACGCACTCACCGCCCTCCAGGTACTTCCGGATGGCCGGGTGTGTCTTAAAGCGCTGGAACTCCTCGTACGGGTTGATGTACGGGTTCTCGTAGTCCAGACCAACGACCACACCAATCTGCACGAGGTCGTCCTCCATGTGGTACATGAACGAACCACCGAAGGTCTTGTCCATCAGCGAGCGCTGCAGCGGCCAGCCCAGCGTGTGCTGCACGAGGCCAGCCTGGTGCTTCTCCTTGGGGATGCGCCACACCTCCTTCACACCAATGCCGTACGTCTGCGGCTGGACGCCTTCGCGCAGGTTGAACTTCTCCATCACCTCCTCACTGCACGAGCCGCGGCAACCCTCACCAAAGAGCGTCTACAACAGCAACGGACAACCATTAGCACAAAGTTCAACCCTGTAGCTCAAACTCACTCCAGCGGCAAACGTACCACACGCGCACGCAGCTCCATGCCGCGCGCGAAGGTGCCCTTGGGCTTGCCGTCCTTGCCGATGCCGACGTCGCGGGTCGCAACGCCGCCAACGGAGCCGTCCTCGCGGTAGAGCACCTCCGAGGCCGAGAAGCCCGGGTAGATCTCGACGCCGGCCTCCTCGGCCTGCTCGCCCATCCATCGCACGAACTTGCTGAGGCTGATGATGAAGTTGCCGTCGTTGTGCTAAGGGTTGGCAAATCCCAGAGGAAAAGATACGCATTGTTAGTCCAAGATATTTCGCGTCTGCTGCGTCCGCAACCACCAGAACACGCAAAAGAAGCGGAAACGGCGCTCACCTCCTCCTGGGGCAGCAGGAAGTGCGGCAGCCCCAGCGACTTGTCCTCCGTGAGCAGCAGGAACTGGTCCTTGGTCACGGGCGTGTCCAGCGGCGCGCCCAGCTCCTTCCAGTCGGGCAGCAGCTCGTCCAGCGCGCGCGGCTCGAACACGTTGCCCGACACGATGTGCGAGCCCACCTCGGCGCCCTTCTCGACCACGCACACGGACAGGTCCGTGCCCTTCTCGGCCGAGAGCTGCTTCATGCGGATCGCGGCCGCGAGACTCGCGAGAGACTCGCGGGGCCGGCGCCGACCTACAACACGCGCGAGGTTCGTCATACAAAGCGTGCGTGAGTCCATCTATTAATAGATGCAAGCGACCATCACTCTGTATCCACACAGCAGCAGCTCTCTCACCAGCAGTACGTCGTAGTCCATGCCCTCGCGCGGCTCGTTGAGCATCTCCTGCTCCTCGGGCGTGAGCGCGGCGGACGAGAGCCAGCGCGAGTGCGCGGCCGGCCGGCGCGGGAGCGTCTTGAGCTGCGAGCGCAGCGACAGCGAGCGGCGCCACATGCTTCGGGGGCTTCTGCTTCTCCTTGGGCCACTTGAGCGCGAGCTCGGGAATTCCGCAATGAAACCCTCACGTCCGCCTGCCTGCACGTCACACACCCGACACCCTACAAGCGAAATGGCCAATCGGAGCGGATCCCGTCGGCAATTGGCCGAAAATAGATTCTGGCGGTCCAAGTATGCGAGATGGAGGGGTGAACGGATCTGTTGTTGCGCTGTGCCGCATACACCCAGCAACCCGAGCCGAGCCTTTTCCAGCCATACACCGGCATTTTGCGCGGTGCTGACCACAGACGTGGGCAGGGATTTGAGCTTCCTGGTGTGTGTGGTGTTGTTGAACACAGCCAGCAGCGCCGGCTGAGGCGGGGCCGGGCGTTAAATCTATTTAGCTGCGACCGTGGTCCTTTGATGCATGATGCATGCGCTGAGGCACCGATCAAACGCGGCGTAGTTACAATAAAGTTGACGCCGATCAACACCTCCGTTCACTTTACTACGGAAAAGGATGGATACGGCGGCAATCTCTTCGTGTTGCAGCAGCTTTGGAGGACGGAACGAACCAGCGCCTGACTGACGTTTGCCCAGTGAGCATTCAACTACAGCACGGGCGAGTTCCCCATCGTCCTCGTCGTGCAGGGTACGATCCCGGGCGAATTTTGAGCTTGAGCAGCAGTAGCCGCAGCAGCAGCAACAACAACAACAACAGCTTCCCCCATCCAAGTGCTGCTTGGGCTCAAAATGTCGGCGAACGTCCAAACCCCGGATTGGACCTCGGCGGCAGCAGCACTTGCAGCACATCGGAGCTTCCAATCGCCCGATTGGATGAATCCCAACTTCAAACTGGAGCACTAGCGAAAAGCGCTTGCTAAACGCCAAGCCCCCGACCTGGAGCTCCATCGACCCGGAGCTCCATGATGGAGTTCATCGACGGCGAGGTGTTTTCGCATCCAGCGAATGGCCCCCACGGCAGCGTCCGGTTGTCGCGCTCTCACCCGACACGTCCGACGGTCCTCGCGAGGCGAGCCCCGGCCATGTTGGTCGCTGCGCTCCGCGATTGGCGCGCTCCAGTTTTGCTGCTTGGTGCTGGCCCCAGATTCCGATGCGACAGTGGGGACCCCATAGAAACGCTGCTGGTGCCAGCGTATGCAAAGTGGAGGGGTAAAGCACCGCTGCGCGTCATCACGGCCGTGACGCTTCGGGGGTACGTGGCGCGTATCTTGCAACGGACGTGAGACGGCCCGACGGGAGCCTGCTGGCCGCAGTCCTGCTTTGCGCTTCACTCCGGGTTTCTCGCGGCTCCGCGTGGACAGCTAGACACGCACAATGAGGGAAGGCGGAGCTTCGTACGAGCGCGGTGGTGTTGACGAGGCCTCACTCTTTCCTCGCTCTTTTAACTGGTGCTACGCTACGTTGCTGGGTCAAGTGGGACGTATCGTCACCGTTCATCCCATTGTGCTTCATGCTGCTGCAGTGGATTGACGTTGCCTCCGTTGTTGAAGTGCAAGCGGCCTGGCCTCCTCTGTCGTATGAGCATCCGTCGCTCTGAGGTGCCGTCGCCATTTCCGATTCGGGAAAGCGCGTTCTGCAATTTTAGCGTCAGGGGCAATCCCACGAAGACAGCGCGATGCTGCGGGTTCGCGTCCAGTGTGGCTGCGCTTCGGCTGGGGTCGTACGCTGGTTAACCTTTACAGTTGGAAGCTATGCTATGTGAGCCACGGCAAACCGTGAGAGCCCCCCCCTCCCCCCTAAGTCCATCATGACGACCATTCTCCCGGTATATTTCGCTGGGCTATCTTCACTTCTGCACTTGCCGCACAGCCGACGCAAAGTACTGCTCTGTGGCGGTCCCTCTGGGATGTCGAGGTGATGCGACAGTGAGTTGCTGGAGAGCCGCTCGTTGAACATACAGAGTCTGCAAAACGCACAACTGTGGGGTTGTGCAGTAGCAAGCGAAGACAACTCCACTTTGCCGAAGATAGTTATACAACCCGACATCGACTTGAGCGTGAGCTCCGTCTCGAATGTAGCGATCCACAGTATTGGTCGCAGCGCCACGTGCAACACTACAATGACCAAGGTGCCAGGCTACAAACTTGCACAATGGTATGCACACGCCTACCGGTAGCGTGCCGAGAATCTATCGGTCGTGCAGCGCCGCACGCCCCCCAGCGCAGCTTGTCGTCTTCCTCATTCCGGCTCCACGGCGCATTCGACACCCCGAAGAGGACAACGTGAACGGTGACATCCGTCTTTCATAACGTGTCCGAATATTTTTCTTGGCTTCACACAAACATACAGACGAGATGTTTCGTAGGTTGCTGCGGGCGAACTCGGCATCGGCGTGCAAATGTAGACTCGTGGATCCATGTCACCTTGTTTTGTCTCTATATAACTGCACCAATTTGAAGACGTAAAGTTGCTCGTTCAAACGCAACATACGTTGATCAGCAGCATACCGGTAACCTGATTACGATGACGATGAAGGCGTTCGTGAATGGCAAGATCTGGCAGTGGGGGGAGGGCTCGAGCTCCGCTGCGGGGCCGTTCGCCCAGTGGATGACGGTGTCGGAGGACGGCCGCATCGCCGCAGTGGGCGCCGGCGCTGCTCCCCCCGCCGACGAGACGGAGGACCTCCACGGGGCGCTGGTGCTGCCGGGACTGCACGACGCGCACATCCACGTGTCGATGCTGGGGGAGAGCGCCGAGTGGCTCGATCTGTCGGGCTGCGCGTCGTTCGACGAGTTCCAGGCGCGGCTGAGGAGCTACGACGCCCGGTACCCGGACAAGGCGTGGGTCGTCGGCATCGGCTGGGCACAGGACGAGCTCTCGAGCAGCGCGCGGTACCCGAGTCGCCACGACATCGACGCCGTGATCAAGGACCGCCCCGTCATCCTGCACCGAGCTTGCTGGCACATTGCAGTGGTGAACACGAAAGCTCTGGATATTGCGGGCGTGGACTTGACGGCCACGAGTCACGACGTCAAGCACGGAGCCGTTGACGTGGACGAGAAGGGCGCCACGGGCGTCCTGAGAGAAGACGTAATGCGTTAATTGATCGGTGCAATACTTGTGGAGTGGGGGGGACTGAAAGACCAGTGTTTTGTTGCGAGTGCAGGCCGTGCAGATCGTGGAGAAGCATGCGAACGAGCCATCGCTGGGTGCGTGTCAATGGCGGTGCTTGTGGGTGTTGAGAGCTCTAGGTTTGATGGACTGACTGTTGTTTCAACTTTGGATCGCCCAGATCTTCGAGTTCAGTACTTTAGGAACGCGTTGGCGAGATGCGTGAGCTCGGGTCTAACGGCTGTTCACACAAACGACGAGGACGCGTGGCGAGTGTATGCCAAGCTGCAAGAGGAAGAGGGACTGCCTGTTCGTGTGTACCTGACGCCTTCGATCCATGAACTGGGAAAGCCTACGACACCGAAGCCTGGTGAGTGCAGCGGACTTCTGTCGTGCCACCGCATGAAGATTTTCAGCGATGGCAGCCTGGGGGCGGTAAGGACCGGCATTGCTGAAAGCGCGCACAGATACGATCGCGCTCATCTCTTTGTCTTTACGTTGGCAGGAAACGGCTGCGTTGCGCATTCCGTACAAGGGCACGAGCAACAAGGGAATCCTCATGAATTCAGATCAAGACCTTATCAAAAAGATCGCCGATGCGACCGATGCTGGTTACCGCGTCGAAATCCACGCCATTGGTACGTTCTCGTGGGCTTATGGCCTGCAATACCAGCTGCGTGAAGGTTTTATCTGACGAAGCACTACTCCAGGTGATCGCGCTGCAGAGCAAGTTCTGGCAGCCCTCAGGGCCGCCAATGTTGGGCCGGAGAAACGCCCCATTCTCACGCACTGCCAGATCCTCGGTGAAGATCTGATCTCCCAGATGCGTCAGCAAGGCGTGATCGGCGACATCCAGCCATCCTTCACTGTGACGGACGCCGCTTATGTGCGCAAGCGCTTGGAAGACGACGTCATTCCCTTTTCCTACTGTTGGAAGCGGATGCTGCAGAACGACCTCGCGTGCGCAGGAGGAAGCGATGCACCCATCGAGACGTGCAATCCGTTTCAAGGCATCTACGACGCCATCTACCGCCACAAGCCCAATCAGCCCCAGGACGTATTTTTGCCAGAAGAGCAGCTCTCATTTGACCAAGCTCTGGCGCTGTACACTAAGGGTGGTGCATTTGCGGCGATGGAAGAAGACGCTCTCGGCGAGATCGCTCCAGGTTTCCGAGCTGATTTCGTGGTTCTCCGACGAGACGTGACTCAAGATCACGCGGCGCTTGTGTCACGTGACCTCGTGGAGAGTGTTTGGGTGAGCGGGAAAAAGTCATACCAGTTCGACCCGGTGGGGTCAGCTACGTCGACGAACCCCCAGCACGATCTCAGCAACAGCTTACTGCCAGGCAAGAACGGACCTATGCGCGTGTGCCGATGCTGCCGGCGATAAAATATTTCGCCTGTTTATTGCCGTGCGAGCAGTTCGGACACATGCAAAGCAATTTCAACCGAAATTTGAAGCTCAAATGCTCAAAAGCGCCACCGGGGAAGCTTCCATCGCTGCGATACAGTATCTGCTCTTATCGGAGCGGAGACAGGGGTGATGTCTGCGAAATCTTGATCTAAGGTGGTGAGGACGAAGAAGATAATACCTTCTCTTTCTTGCTCTATTTCGCGTTTGCAGTTGCTATTTTTTGCGGATCTCCCGTGCTCAGTGCATTGATCCGAGTACTGAGCAGACAAGCACGCGTCGATGTTTCTGCTCCAAGTTGAAGTCAACAGCAAGCAATCTGCCACTCCGTTGGATCTCCGGATGGCCTGAGGATTACTTTAGCCATCTGAATGCCTGCCAGAAAGCAGTGTCACGACCGATCGGGAAAAATAATCATCTCCCTGCGTGCGTCTTCAAGGTCGATATATGCCAGACCGCTCCAAAGCAGGTCAGTAGTGTAGCATGGCAAGTTGATGTTGGGGTCGTAGCCGCAAGCAATGGAGAGGTCTCGGTGGTCATGTTCTGAGCCCCAGAGAGCATATTGTCCGTGTATCGTGCAGCCCCCGGCACCCCCAGCATTTCCAAGAGAACGATCGTTGCTGGGCCAGCAATGATCGTTCTCTTGGAAATCAATGCGGAGGACCAAGTATCCGTAAACCTCTTGATATTTTAATAAAAAGAAATGGTTCATAGTTACGGCAAGCTTACTTGTTGGCAACAAGTTGTTGCAGTTCTGTCTTCTTGTCATTCTCAAGCGTCCCTGGCTACAGTACAAGTACACGCATCTACGGTGGTGGACACAACACTCGACTACACTGTACTTGCACGCGTGTAGTTGAAGTACTCCTGTTATAGTACGCGCTCCCAAAGTTTCAGCACTCAGCAGCAGGCATGCAACAGCAATGCCCACACGCTCAGCCGCTGACTCAGCGAGGTTGTACACGGTGTACTCTACCAGCTGCAACAGATCGCTTCAATCGCGACGTACGTACCGCTTGGGTCCGTCCGACCCTGCGATCGCTGATACTGTAGATCGTTCTACGCTACCCTTACGATCGCACCTGTCAGTCCCGTGCCGATATTCAGACAACCATGTGACTGAGAGCGCGCGCGTTGGGACCGTAGTCATGCGCTTGAACCTATACCGTACGGACAGAAGTCGGAGATGCTCACCTACCCAAAGCACTTGCGTGTGGGCTTGACCCGCTGTTTTGGACTGCTGTTTGAGAGCAATATAGAGACCACTATGGAGTTGACCCGCTAGCACATCCTGAGGAGAGGCCGACCTGGCTTCTGCATTGCAAGTTGTTCACCTGACCGCTTGCCCGCACGACTATCTCTTCCATCAAGCCAGCGACGGCGAGGTAGTCTTCATTATTCAGCCTCCTACGCACATGAGTTTGCCTGACTTCAGGCCGACAGAGACCGAAATGCCGCTACCAGAGCAGATCGAGCAGTTCAACCCCAACTCGGCGGCAATGCTGGGCGACTCGAGGGACAGCTTCTCCCCGCTGGACGCGTCCCTGGGCTACGCCAAGATGCGCTACGTGTACGACGACTACATCGCCGGCGGCGCCTTAAGAAGCGGAGGAGCGCCCAAGCTCTTCTCAAGGGAATACATCGGACTCGTGGCGCAGTACGCGGCTGTGGGCTTCATTGACGGCGTCTCGACGGCGTCTTGCCCAACGTCATCTACCCGTTCCTGCAGAACTACCTCAACTTGCCGGGCTCGCAGACGACAACGGCCTCGGTGCTGGTGCAGCTTCCGTGGAGCTTCAAGGTCTTCTACGGCATCTTATCAGACAACGGCCTCGGTGCTGGTGCAGCTTCCGTGGAGCTTCAAGGTCTTCTACGGCATCTTATCAGACTGCTTCCCAATCCGCGGATACCGTCGTCGGCCGTACATGGTCATCGGCTGGATCGTTACGCTGGCTATGCTCCTGATCATGGTTTGTACACCCGAGGGCTCGCCCTATTTCACGTATCCGGCTTACCGCGATGTCAAGCCCGAGGACTACACGCCCGAGATCATTGCGACGATCAACTACGACGCGGCCAAGGACGGAAGCATCTACGTCATCCCCATGATGGGGTCCGCCTTCGGGTACCTCATGGCCGACGTGTGTGCGGATGGCATCGTGGTGGAGCTGGCGCAGCGAGAGCCGCTTGAGGTTCGAGGAAGGACGCAGACGGTCATCTACACAACGCGGTTCGTGTTCAACATCCTGGCACTGATCCTCGTGGCCTTCTGCTTCAATGGTGAAGACTACGGCGGCGACTTCGACTTCTCGCTGACGTTCCCGATCCTCATGTTGATCGTAGCCGTCGCGCTCGTCCCCATTGTCCCGGTCACGTGGTTCTTCATCTACGAGGAGAAGCGCCCGGGCGACCACAAGAGCTTCAAACACTACATGTGCGAGCTCTGGGACGTCGTGCAGACCCGAGCCGTGTACCAGTACATCGCCTACCAATTCTTCTCGGGCATCTTCGCGTCCTTCACGTACGTGTCGAGCTTCCCCATCCAGACCACGTGGGCGAACGTCACGCCGGTCGAGGACAAAATCGCAGGCTTCGTGTCCACGGGCGTGTTCGCCGCCTCGGTCTGGTTCGCCGGTAACCACGGGCGCGACTGGGACTGGCGACGCACTACCGTTGTGACTATGATAGCGAATGTGAGCCTGGACGCGGTGTGCAAGTTGCTGACGATCTGGAACGTGGAGCGCTCGCCGTGGTTTTGGCTCGGAGTCCCCATTCTTCAGCAGATTCCTCAGGGCGTCAGCTTCATCGTGGGTTCGTTTATTATGGTGGAGCTATCAACTGAAGGCCACGAAGGAGCCATGTATGGCCTCCTCACGACGGTCTTCAACCTCTCGACGCCGTTCGCAACCGCAATCACCCGCAACGTCAGGCCTCCTCACGACGGTCTTCAACCTCTCGACGCCGTTCGCAACCGCAATCACCCGCAACGTCAATGGTGTGTATGATCTGTCCACGGAGCGGATCCAGAACGACAGCTACGGCGTGAGGCACGACGTGACCATCACCGTCGTGATCATGTGGGCCGCCAACCTTTTCTCGCTCGTGTTCCTCGTCCTGCTCCCGCGTCAGAAGGAGCAAACGCAACTCATGAAGCGCATCGGAGGCTCGAGCTACATGATGGGGCTTATCACGGTGATCTACCTCACATTCTCCCTCGTGTGGTCCGTCATGACCAACGTCATGAGCATATTCGACTCCACCGCATGCCTCGTCATTGCCGGCGGCGATGGGTGCGACCAATAGACGTAGGTAGGTAGATAGGCGTTAGAGTTTCCCCTAGTATCTATGTGAATGTCATGGCGTGCAAGTTTATTGATTCATTCAGCAGAATTCTCCACTTGGGGCTTTTGAAACTTAGCGTGCAGCCAGACGCGGTCCATCGTGACTCCTTTCTTGCGATTCCGCAGACGCACAGTGCAGTACTCGCTCTCCAGCGTTTGAAAGCCGCCTTGCCCGAACTGCTCCTCCAGATTCTCTTTGGAGAAGAAGTACGCGAGCGTGCCGTCGCTGCGGTAGTACAGATTCGGCCCCAGCTTCTTGGCGTTGCGCCGCATCGCGAGGTCGTACAGTCCGTAGTCTCGGAAGCAGACAATTCCACCGGGCTTCAGCGCTGCGTAGATCTTCTGCAGAGCACGGGCGAAGGATTCCGGCGGCACCGCCGACAACACGAACACCATGAGCACAATGTCGACGGACTCGGGCTGCACGCCTTCCAGCTCCTCCTGGGCGATGTCGCACACGAAGGCTCGGCACCGCGTGGCGTCGTACTCCGGATTCTTCTTCAGGATATCGATGGCGTGCGCACTGAAGTCGCACACTTGGGCGTGCACGTTCGGGCACTCGGCCAGAATGGGGAAGATGGCGCTGCCGTAGCCACACCCGAGCTCCAGAACCTCCACCACCTCCCGCTCCGGCGCGTAAAGCTCCGGGAACTCCTTGACCAGGTAGTTGCGCGGCTTGTAAACTTTGCCTACACGAACCAATGCATCATCAACAACATTGACTCAGCCTCAAGACCACTGGACTACTCATATCGTAGGGGGTTCTACCGTTGTTGCGTTGGTGGAAGACGTCCCACTTGTCCTTGGCCTCTTTGGCCAGTTGCTGCGTCCCCAGGAGTCCCTCCTTGTCCTGCTCCTCTTCCAAGTCAACGCTGCCGGCCTCCAGCATCCGACATTGCTCCGCCAGCTCCTCCCACTCGAAGTCATGCGAGTGGAGCTGCACCTCGCGCTTGGGCTGCGCCATCGCTGTCATTAACCGTAATCCCCATCTATATACTTTATCATATTGTCTACCTCTAGTTAGGGACATCTAGAGACTAATTAGGTTTGACTCAATAGTGACCAATAGTCTCCGTTATCCTCAGTAAACGAATGGCACCAGCGAAGGAGAGGCGCCCCAAGAAGAAGGCCAAGAAGACCAAAGGCAAGGGCGTCAAGAGGGACCCGGCAGCGCTCAAGCTCAATGGCACGGACGTAATACGCACGGGCCACGTGGTCTTCGTGGGCCGCGTGCCCTCCGCCCTGTGCGCCAGCGAGTCCGCAGTGCGCAACTACTTCGGCGAGTACGGCACGCTGCTGTCCGTCTCGGTGCGTGCCCAATGCCAATTGCCAATTCCAATGCGTCGGTCTCTTATACTCTTAATTAAGGACCATAGAGACGCTAATGCTTAGTTGCTTCATTCTGTGGGCAGATCCACCACAACTTCGTGGACATGGAGCCGGACGGGTTCATGTACCTGGAGTACGAGGAGCAGGAGGAGGCGGAGGCGGCGGTGGAGGCCGTGAAGGACAAGGTCGTGGGGCTGACAGTGTATAACGCCAAGTCCAGGAAGGCGGTGCATCCCGCGACCATCACGGGGATGCAGGCGTCGCTGGCGATGCGTCGGGGGGAGCCGCGGCTGGAGGTGGACGAGGAGATGAAGGACCTGCTGCTGGGCAGACAGGAGGCCAACCGCTTCTCGCAGAGCCAGCAGCAGGAGCAGGCCATGGACGAGGAGGACCTCATTCTCCAGAGCCTCTCGCAGCACTCGTTCGCGCACTCGCAGCCCAAGAAGAAAAAGAAGAAGAAGGACAAGGAGGAGAAAGAGAAGAAGAAGAAGAAG
>JAIKVH010000224.1:0-17721 GCA_024679275.1 Phytophthora niederhauseri
GAGAGGGTGGACTAGTTCTAGCGGCTGCAACTGCTGCAGGCTGCAACGCGGAGATTGAAGTCTCGCGCGAGCTGATTGGTATGTTACCTCTGCGGCTACCTAGCTAGTGGCGATGTCGCCTAGCGACCTGCGTCAGCAATTCATGCGTCGGTCTATACGGGGCCAGTGCGCTAGTGAAGCTTTGGGGGACAGTGTGGTGGTTGGCGAATCCACAACCTGTATCCTAGCAAAGCTTAACTAGGCGCCACTACTGGATACCCATGATCGGGCTTGGGATTGGCTGCCTGGCTTTCCTGGGCTGCCAGCAATGGCAGGTAAGGGCAGGCAGTAGATTAGTATCAGTTCTCAATTAGCTTCCCAAGGAACAAGCAATACACGTTGTTCTTGGTGGGAGTTCCAGCTCCCAATCTACCGTGTTATACTTGCCTCAAGGTGCAACACGTCACAGTATTTACAATTCGCTTTCGGCCAGTGACATCAAGCGACAAAGTGTAACAAAATAATGTAATGAACATTGCACGCCAACTTAAAATACACAGCTATTTTGATAGATAGAAGTCCATTTTCGTACCTCGCTACGTTGGTTTCACTGCTGCAGGTGATTGAGCGCAGCTGCATTGAGGCTCGACGCAGTGGCCTCTCTAGCAATTCGGCGAGCGCCATGGACCTGGGGCCGACACTACCAGAGCAGGATCATCGCTATGATCCATCTGCGTCAATGGTGCCGGGTCAAAACGGTGAGCATCGAGGATCAAGCAAGTCCGCGGGCTTGAATGAGCGGCTGGACCAAATGCAAGCCGACATTCGAGCTACGCATAAAATGATGCGCGACTTGAGTGCACTCGTACAGCGCCAACTTCAGGTAAAGCCTCATTGACAGTGTAGTGAACCCTTGTCTTTCTAATTGTGTTAATTACTTGCTATTCAGACGACGGCATCAAGAACCAGGAGCCGAAGTCTCACCAACGAAAATGATCCTCCTACCAACTTCCCCCTCTTGACCAAAACGCCATCGCTACGGTCGATGGCACCGAACGGGGTCAGTCCGCTCAACCTCTTACCGTCGGACCCTCCTCTTCGTAGTCTCGACTCTACTGCAAGTTTTCGTACGGACACACGACCGGCAACACAAACTGAAGAGCGTCGAAGTCGAATCGAGGCAAGTCCAGAATCTGCGATGTCGCTCGTATCGCCCTCCGACCTCAAGAAGAAAAAAGTTGCTGAGTTGCGCTGGGCCATGATCCGAGATAGTCGCAGGAGCAAAATCGATACCCCCGAGGAACCTTTGGCAGTAGTGAAGGCGAAGCAAGTCGATGCAACACCGACTAAACCGCGCAATATCCTCGACAATGACTCTGACAAACAGGATCAAAAGGCTGAGGTCTCGCGTCGCTTCTCGATTTCCTCCAACCTGAAGAAGCCGGAGGTCCTTCCCCCCAGAATGCGATTGAAAAGCCTGTTTGTCAAGACCCAGCGAACCGATGCGACGGTCTCGCCGGAAGATATTTTATCGGCGCGGAACCTTGACGGTGAGCTTGGGCGATTCACGCTGCGTCATGATTCATCATATCGTTATGCGTGGGACTTGCTGATCATGACCATGATCCTGCTTGATGTTATTCTGACTCCACTGTCATTGGGTTTCAACTTTACTCCCAAGTTCATGGATGGGCTGAATATCCTCGGAACTATTCTTTTCGTGATCGACTTTGTCGTGCACATTTTCTCATCGTACACAGACGAACGTGGTGACCTCATTTCTGGACCCAAGAAGACGGCAATGAATTATCTGCTAAGTGGTTGGGCTATACCCGATTTTCTCAGCTGGTTCCCGTTCGAGCTACTTGCGTCATCTAGTAAGGGCCGCGTTCTCAGCTTCACCAAGATCTTCCGGCTTGCCAAAGTGAGCCAGCTTGCACGGAGGTTTAACTCTGCAAAGAAGGCCGGGATTCTGAGATTTATCCTACTGCTGGGTATCGTATTGACGGTCGTGCATCTTCTAGCCTGTTACTGGAGCTGGGTGGCGCATGGGTGGCGTTCTCATCTGGAGGAGAATACGTTCGTGCCGCAGTCGCTTTTTGAGGAGTATGCCCTGTGTTGGTCACTCGTGGTTGGATGCCTGAATGCAAGTCCACCGCCAATGTTTACCGCCGTCGAACAAATATCAGTAGCATGCTTTATGCTGATAGGTAACATCCTCCAGGCTAGCGTCTTCGGTTCTGTGGCGGTACTTATTTCCTCCTTCGATGAAGATGAGGCCGCGTACAACAAGAAGCTAATATCGACGTCGGAGCGTTGTCACTTCCTGGGTATTTCGGTCGAGCTTACCAAGCGAATTCGCGGATACTATGAAAATCTCTGGCGCGAGACGAAGAGCGTGAACACCGACGCCGATTCGTTCATCAATGAACTCTCGCCAGCGCTTATTTGTGAGGTGAAGTTTCAGCTCTATCGAGAAATGATCAAGCAGATTCCGTTCCTGTCGTCAAAGACATTGGCTCCGGCCGTAATCGAGATGCTGATATTGCACCTGCGGACAGTCATCTACATGCAAGATGATGTCTTGATTCGCAAGGGTGAATACGGAGATTGGATGGCTTTCATCGGGAGTAAAGTTAAGTTGTGTGTTTTTTATTTGATTTATTGCGGTTCTGATGGCTAACCGCACTCTTCATTCCACAGGTTCAGTGGCCTGGATGGCTTTCATCGGGAGTAAAGTTAAGTTGTGTGTTTTTATTTGATTTATTGCGGTTCTGATGGCTAACCGCACTCTTCATTCCACAGGTTCAGTGGCGGTTCTCGACCCGAATACGAACACCCGCAAGATCATCCGAATTCTTCGCAAAGGTGACCACTTCGTTTTTTAATTATTTTGAATTGTTCTGACGTAGCTAATACGATCAATGACGGCATTATAGGCCACTACTTCGGAGAGATGGCACTGCTGCAGCGTGCCAAGCGTTCAACAACTGCAGTCGCGCTTACCTGGGTGCAGATCCACGTCCTTTGCCGAGCCGATCTCGACAGTGTCAAGGAGCAATACCCGACCCAGACCGAGATTCTCGAGCGCGAGATCAACAAGTACATGCAGTCCAAGGTTCGATACAAGTAGAGCATGTGCGCGCTGTCAACCCATTCCCTTATGATCGACCTGCAGATCATTTCGAAGGTTTATATTTAACAAGAGTTTACGATGAAACTTTTTTCGGCTTATGAGATGTTGTTGATCACCAAAACTATTTTAGCACCCTCCGCCGTGCTCACTTGTCACAACTCCCCGTTCGGCTGTCACCACCGCTCTGACCATGGAGGAGCAGGTCGAGTCGCCTTGCCCCGCGGCACCCCATGAAAGCACCTGCGGCTGTATCACTCAGGATCAGTACAACCAACTGGAGGAGCGGCTTGACCAAATGCAGACAGATATTCAGACAACAACTCAGATGCTGCATGAGCTGAGCAGCCTTGTCCATCAACACCTCCAGGTGCGAATTGGTTCTGGTATACACACCTTGCAGCATAATGGCTTCTAACCCTTCTAACATTTTTTTTCTTAGACAACCGCGGCAAACGAAAGGAGCCGCCGGTTCAGTCATACCTCAATTTCTCCTAACAACCCCATACTTGCAGAGGGTGCCCCACGCATCAGTCTGGCAGGACTTAACCCGTTTGCTCTGATCGCCTCCGACACTCTTGAAATCATGGACATCACAGACGCAGATTTAAAAACTACAGATTTAAGATCTGCGTCTCCTGCACAACGCCCGTTTTCTCATGCAGGGGAGAAAAAGCTGAGCATTCCGCTTGCTGTGCCTGACCCCACACTATCGGCCCAGTGGTTGTCGAAGATCGAGGTAACTAACGTTGATCGCGTGGCGAAGCCTTCCGGTTTGTTGTCCAAGTTGTGGTCACCGGTTCAAAAAGGGTTTATGAAAATCGTCCCGTTGAACATAACCAAGATCTTACCCTTACACAAAGTACAGAAGGATAACGAGGTAGCGTCACACGAAGACGAAAACCTGGTTCGGCGCTTTTCGGTCAGCGCAATCAACTTGGCCAAGGCTCAGAGCATCGCTCTAAGGCAATCGAGAAATAACCCGAGCGAGCAGGAACGAGAGGATCTCCTGGTGTCTCCGCAAGATATCATCTCTGCTCGCAAGCTCGAGGGCGAAATGAGTCGATACACGCTTCGACATGACTCTCCGTATCGAACCGCGTGGGATTTGGGGGTTATCGCCATTGTTTTGCTTGATCTCGTCTTCACTCCGCTGTCCCTCGGTTTCAACTACCAATCGTCATTTCTCGACTACTACGACACCGCCGAGTCTGTGATTTTTGTGGTTGATTTCGTCATTCGGATGTTTTCTTCGTACCTCGATGAACATGGTAATCTCATCTCGGGGCCCAAACAAACGATATGGAATTACTTGGTTAGCGGCTGGGCATTGCCAGACTTTTTGAGTTGGTTTCCATTTGAACTCTTCTCGAGTTCAAGCCATAGCAACGTGATCGGATTCTTCAAGTTCTTACGTCTAGTCAAAGTGAGTCACCTCGCCCACCGACTCAACTCCGCCAAAAAGGCGGGTATTGTGCGCTTCATAATGCTGCTCGGGCTGGTGATAACAATATCACATCTCTTGACCTGTTACTGGAGCTGGGTGGCTGTCGGTTGGCGAGCGCATATGCATGAAGGGACTTTCGTGCCGAGGTCGCTGTTTGACGAGTACAGTCTCTGCTGGTCGCTGGTCATCGGAAGCGTGAATGCGAGTCCGCCGATAATGTACTCGGCAGCAGAGTTAATTTCAGTCGCGTGCTTCATGCTGATAGGAAACGTGCTCCAAGCCAGCGTATTCGGCTCTGTTGCTGCGCTAATCGCATCAATCGACGAGAATGAGGCTGCGTACAGCAAAAAGATTATCACGGTACTGGAGCGCTGTCACTTTTTAGGGATCCCAGACGAGCTAACTAAGCGAATTCGAGGATACTACGACAACCTGTGGCGCGAGACAAAGAGTGTGAGCAGTGACGCGGACTCGTTCATCGAAGAGCTATCACCAGCTCTAATCTGCGAGGTGAAGTTCCAACTCTACCGAGATATGCTCAAGCAAATTCCCTTCCTGTCATCGAAGACCCTCGCTCCCGCTGTGATCGAAGTCCTCGTGCTACACTTACGTACCGTAATTTACATGCAAGACGACGTTCTCATCCGCAAAGGAGAATTCGGGGACTGGATGGGTTTTCTGGGCTCGAGTGGGAGCGTTGGCGTGCTCGACCCCAATTCCGAGGTGACCCAGGTGATACAAATCCTCCGCAAAGGTGACTGCTTCGTTTTTTATTATTGTTTAAGGTGCTGTTGCCATTTCACTAATGCGATCTCGAGATCACTAGGTGCGTACTTTGGCGAAATGGCTCTACTTCAGCGCACTAAGCGAGCGGCAACAGCGGTGGCGCTTACATGGGTCCAAATCCACGTGCTGTGCCGGCAAGACCTCGACTACGTCAAAGAACTCTACCCCACGCAAACCGAGATTCTCGAAAACGAGATCGCCAAGTACAAACACAATCAAAGATCGGCCTCTCAGCGTTCGCAGTCGTGAGGTATTTAATTTAATTCCTATGCTTCAAAAACTTGCGCGTTTCATTTAGATGCTTAGGTTGTACACGCGCACAGAGCTATCGCTGCTCGCTGATGCTAACACTAATTCTCCCTCGTTCTTAGCGGGGCGCCACGCTAAACGCGAGACAGCGGCGGATGGGGCAATTTCCCACGCAAGCTCACCAATACGAGAGCAAGTTAGTTCAGCTACATCCTCACCACGTCTCGATACAGTGAAGAATTCAATAGCACCGGTTTCGAGACCCACAGCCAGGAGATAGCCTTCAGGATTTGGCAGTACGGATGGCAAAAATGCCACAGCGGTGACAGCAGCATCAAACACCACGGGATCACAAACCCGACCCCATTTTCCGCTAGTTCGGCTCCAAAGCGAGAGCGACTGATCACGGGAACCGAGAGCGAACAGGGACGAATCTGGCGACCATGAGCAGCTCCAAATGATGCGGCGGTGCGCTTTTACACTTTCCACGAGCGCAAACTTCCCATCCGAATTCGGCTGTCGCTCGTACAGACAGAACTGTCGGTCTCTAGACAAGCGCAAACTTCCCATCCGAATTCGGCTGTCGCTCGTACAGACAGAACTGTCGGTCTCTAGACACTGACAGCAAGTACTGGTCGTTTGGCGAGAAGGCCAACTGTACCACTGAGCTCTTGTGGCCCGCTAGTGGAAGTTGGGCTTCGCTCCAGTCTGCAGTATTCCATAAGCGCACCGCCGCATATCGTTCCTCCCGTGACTTGCAGGCGGAAGCAATCAAATCGCCAGCGTGGGACGACGTCACACAGAGAAGCTCATTTCCATGACCGTAAAGTTTTCGCTGCTCAGGCCACAACGTTCTACGGCCCAAAGTGTCCCCCACTGGTAAAGACACGGAGGAACTCAACTTGGCGTAGCCGTTGTCCGAATCGCCGGCAGATTCTTCCGTTGTCGCTGACTTGTTCGTCAAACTTAGTTCTGGGAGATACGCATGCTGCACGCTCCGGACTTGCTTCTCCGCATTTGCTTGTACCCCGTCATTCTTGTCGGAGGGATTCAACTCGCCCACCCATTGTCTCACCTCATCTGGAGCTTCGAACACGCGCAAGATCTTTTCATCAGCTCCGCTGACGAATTGGTCGTTCGTGTCGCGATCTCCAAGTACAAAACAGCCGCAGTTGATGTCGTAGCCATGAACTTGCGCTCTAGAGATCTCGTACCAATTCGATAGCGAGCCATTGGAGGTCTTTGACGGGGCCACGACGCGAGCAGTTTGATCCAGTGAAACCGACACCAAGAAATCGCCACGCGGTGCCCACGAAAGGTCCATGACCTCAGCGCAATGGCCGTTAATCGAAATTGCTGGCAGGAAAAGTTTCGATGGCGCGGGCTGCTGTTCCCAGCGCTCCAACTGTCCGCCAAGGCTCAGCGACAGGAGATTCAAGCGGTCACCATGTGCAGGTAATACACCTGCCGACAGCAACCCGTTGCCACCCATTTCACCAACACGAAGGGACGGGGTCCAGGAGCCGCGAGTGTCACAGCAACCCGTTGCCACCCATTTCACCAACACGAAGGGACGGGGTCCAGGAGCCGCGAGTGTCAGCAGACTTTGTCCACACAATGAGCGTATTGTCCATGGACGAGGAGAGCAGTGCTATCTCGCAAGGATCGTCACTCTCACCGTCTCGCGGTAACTGCGTCCACTGCACTGATGTGACCCAGTCTTCATGGCCGACAAGCAGCGCGTCAAAGCTCACAGTGTATGTTGCGTAGTCACCATGAGCAAGGAATCCGTCCTTAACTTCTCCAGTCGAAGCTGCTTCACAGCCATCTCTGGACCGAGCAGTAATTTTCCACACACGAATCCGCTGATCCTGCGCTGCTGACGCAAGCATCACCACTGCATCCCCAGAGTCTCCCTTCTCCTGTTGTTTAAACGTGACACTGCGAATCCACCCTCGGTGTCCTTCCAGCGCCAACAGCTCCGTCAACTGATCACTCCCTCCCGCTACTTCAAACAGATGCACCTTAGCGTCCACTCCACCCGTCGCCAGCAGCACACTCTCCTCTTTCACCCCTTCTTCTCCCGTCACCACGATAGCATCCACCGTCTCCATGATACTCTTGACGCCAAGCTCCAGTCGACTCAGCAGCTTCACCTCCTTCTCCTCACTCCCTTTACCCTGACCGAAAACCGCCAACGTCCCGTCCGAGAACGCAGCAAAGATTCTCCTCACTCCCTTTACCCTGACCGAAAACCGCCAACGTCCCGTCCGAGAACGCAGCAAAGTAGAGTCGACGGCTCAGCGTCTCTGCATTCGCCACGGCAGCCACCGCCACCGCCGGCAGCTTCTGACTCTCGTGCGTGAGTTTCTCGAGCTGCCAACCGCCCGTCGCCACCTTCGACCAGAGGAACACGCGCCCGTCCGAGTCCCCCGCGAGCACCTGGACGCTCTCCGATTGCGCATCGCATTGCAGCGTGACGCTCGTGAGTCTCGAGGCGTCGGAGGTCTCGTCCCGATGCTTCAACGTCTCCGCAATGGCCAGAGGAGCGCAGTTTGTGTCATTGTCGGCGCTGGACGAGCCGCTGCGCAGCAGACACACGACGTTCCTCGCTGCAAATAGTGTCATCGTCGGCGCTGGACGAGCCGCTGCGCAGCAGACACACGACGTTCCTCGCTGCAAATGCGCCGCAGTAGTTGCAAGACGCAGAGGGAGTTGAGGAGCTACTGGGACGCACGGACAGAGCGTTCGTGGCGGCGTTGCAGCCCACGGCGACATGCGCCAGCGCCGCCTGCACCATCGCCATCCGATCTATTACTGAGGTTCAGTTTAGTGCCCTTATGGACTCGAAATAGTGACAATGCGCAAATTACAACTTCAACTCTACTCAAATCATAAAATCAGCACTAAATATAGTCCCATGCCATCACAAATCAGAATAAGTCCGCAAATCAGCATATATAATGGACGATCCGAAGCGAGCGGTGGCTCTAGCGGCCGTGGAGACCGCCGTCTCCACCGCGTTAGCCGCCGTGGTGCACGCCACCAATGCGCCAGTCAATGAGACGTCTCCTCGCTCTCCCAAACGCCGTCGGTTGTCGCTCTCACCGCTGCAAATTGACGACGCTTCGTTCCGATCAACTTTCGGCATGAAGCGCTCGTCCTTCGACTGGATCTGCGCGTTCATCGGCCGCCAGTGGACGCAAATCCATCGCCCCATTGGCTGCAGCTCCAGGTTCCAGCTGCAGGAACGCGTGGGCGTCGCGGTTTACTATTTGACGCACTGTATCGAGCTGGAGCAGGCAGCGGAGACCTTCGACATGACTAGCGGTTTACTATTTGACGCACTGTATCGAGCTGGAGCAGGCAGCGGAGACCTTCGACATGACTCCGAGCGCCGCTGCGCGCTACGTGTGGCAGGTGGTCGACGTCCTGCTCTCGGACGGCGTGAAGGCTCAGTGCTTCACTTCCCCCTCGAGTGACGAGGGCTGGAGCAGACTCAGCGACGGGTTCAAAGGCTCAGTGCTTCACTTCCCCCTCGAGTGACGAGGGCTGGAGCAGACTCAGCGACGGGTTCGAGGCCATTTGTGGGTATCCGAACTGCTGCCTGGCCGTGGGGGGGATGCTCGTGGAGATTGAGCGCCCGCGGCGGTGGGAAGGTTGGTACTGCCGCAAACGCTTCCCCGCGGAGAACGTGCAGCTGGTGGTGGACGCCCAGTGTCGAGTGAGAGCCATGGATGTGCGACCTGGAGGGGTTACGGACGAGGAGACGTTGATGTACTCGCGGTTCGGCCGGAGCTTGGCGGAGATTCTTCCCGAGGGAAAGCATGTCGTCGGTCATCCAGGCTACGCACTCTCGAAGCATGTCATGGTGCCTTATCCGGTCGTCAGCACCATGACCGAGGCTGAAGAGCTGTTTAATACTCTGCAGTCGACAACTCAACGTGTGGTGAAGAGAACTGAGGAGATGATCAAGAAACGATTCCGGATTCTTCAGAAGCCGCTGCGACAGAAGACGGGGGAGGGAGATGCTGCCACGACACAAATGGCTCAGGTTATATCGACTGCGATTGTGTTGCATAACATTTTGGTGGAGTTGGGGGATCTAGTCGAGGTAGACTCATCACTGGAAGACGATACGGACGAGGAAGACTTGGAAGAGGACTCGGACTCGGAGGACTCCGATCTGGACGAAAGCATGGATGATAGCGCCGCCGATCAGCGCGATCGCATCAAAGAGTATCTGTATGTAAACCGACACATCATCAGCAAACGTTTCGGCTGACACAAAGTGATGTTATGTGTTTGTTGCTGCGTTTTGTTGGAGATCCATGCTGAGTTCCCAGCATGTAATACTAAAAAGAGTCGGCGTCTTGGGCATTTCAGGGTCTATATCGAGATTCCCATGTCAATTACTGTGTTCGCTTGTCTGTCAGCAAAATACTTGGAGCTCCTAGTTATCTCGACACCAACAAGCATCGCACCTGATGAGATTTCTTCTCGTCGCGCAGTTTCGCGGTTATGGGCGCGGTTGCTCCGGCTGTGGAGCTACATCGGCATTTCTCGGCTAAGAACTTATTCTGCAAGTCGTGTGGTTTTGCTCTGGATCAGTATTGCGAGAAGACTTCGCTCCTTCGGGTGGTTCTAGTTGCCGTGTTCATGCCACTTCCTGCGCTGCTCCTGGAAATTGCATCGGAACTTATCCCACTGCGTGATCCAGCAGAGGGGTGGAAAGCCTACACTGGAGCTTGGATTCGGCTTTGTGTACTCATCACATCGACGGCGGCTGGGTCTCTGTTTCAAGTTCGAGCAACAACACCAGAGGTTTCCTACTGCAGCATATTCAACATTTCTGGATGCGGCGTTGGTACTGCTAGCGAGCATTTGGGTTTATCCTCCTCCGTTCACGCTTTTGCTGATGTGTATCCCAGATGCGATTTTCTTCGTGACATTCTTTTTGCTCGCAATCAAACCTAAAGGGGGCGGAATCATCAGCTCGATTGGAAAGCCACTTCAACGGAAAATCTTTCTCATTCTCGTCCAAGCTCAGCTATCCTTCGTTTACGTATCATTTGGCGTCATATTTGACAAAAATGCACTCATCCGCAGCGGCTCGTGCTACATCTGCTTCTCCCCTTGATGAAGCTGGGTCTGAAGAATTTTCTGGCGAAACTCGCGTCTGACAACGTGGAATCCATCCCTGCTGTGGTAGTATTCACTGTTGACATCTTTAATGGCTTGTACACTTCGATCTGTATGCAATCGTCTGGATCGTGGTGGACGTCACTCGTCATGATCGTCCTGAATGCTGCGCACTCAATGCTGTCAATGTCGGAGGTAAATAATGCTACCATGCCGCTCGTGACGGCAACCCGGAAAAGAACTATCAGGCAGCACAGTCCGACAAAAGTCCCCAAGCTTGCTACGAAGTGCAACGATTATGGTACTCCCCTCTCCATCCACGCGCGACATCGACAACCGAGCAGAAGTAGCTGAGAAAACCATGTTTGCACGACATGTTCATATAATGCTGAAGTTGCTGTTCCATCTGGAACACCGCGTGCTTGTCGGGTACCGATTCTCTACGCTGTTTACTTGTCAATCGTGAGCCAATTGCCAAGCGCCAAGTACTACCCTTACGTGCGTTTGCTCACGAACGAGCAACTTCAAGTGACGGTCGGGAGTATCATCGTCTACGCAGCAACAGAAGTTGCGTCTTTGGTGTGGATTCATGTTACGGTTAAGCGCAAACTTGGATTTTCAATGCTGCATCAGTTAGGATTTGTGCTGGAGACCGATACCGACCTGCTTCAAGGTCGACTCTTCGTCTGGATCGTCATTCTACTACAGCTCACGCTCGTGCACTACGGTACGCCATTTTGAGGTTTCACTCGTTAAAGTTTTGTTGCTTTTTGGACTGCTGATTGTCTGTTGTGACTGGGAAAGCTTTGGCTTTGTGTGGATGGCAACGCCATAGTCGGCCAAGAATAATGAAACGAGGCATTTATTCTGGGAGGCGAGTTCATGCCGCATCTACTATTTGTACTTTGCATTCACAGCGCAGATGCCACTGAATAGTATTCTACCTGACGACCCTCATGGGCCCAACATTCAAGGACTCCTGGTTCGTTCGCGAGTTTCTCAAGCACTCGGAGCCGTATCACAATTAAAAGACCGACTGGCTGTCTCCCGACTCGGGTGTTATTCCGAGGAACGCGCGCAAGTACTCAACATTTATTGCCAGCGCACGTCGTTGTTGCGCGTTATCGTGCTATGTGCTATCACTCCAGTCCCCGCTTTCGTACTTGCTATAATTTTGGAAATTCTTCCGCTGCGCGATCCGTCTGAAGGCTGGAAAGCAAACTACGTGGTGTGGATCAGGTTGTTCGTCTACCTTGCAACGGCTGCAGTCGGCTCGCTGGTTCAGATTCGCAATACTATTCCAGATCTGTCATGTAGGAGTATCTGTCTAATTGGAATCGCCACTGGGTGCGGAGGAATGTTCACAATGGTTGCGCTGGCTGCAGTGTGGGTATTTCCTATTCCATTTGGCATTGTGCTCGCCTCGATTCCGTTCCAATTGTTTCTCGCGATTTTCTTTTTGGGATCCGTTCGGCGGCATGGATCGTCTTCACTTATTCCTCAGCTTAGCGCTACCCGGAAACACCAGCTTTATTTGATTCTTGCTCAATCTGTGCTGGCATTCAGTTATGTCACGTTCAGCGTTATCTTTGCAAAATGCAATTCGACGCAACAGTTTGGACTATTCTTGCTTCTACCGGCCGTGAAGCTTGCGTACAAACACGTCGTTGCTTGGCTGGCTTCCGACAACAAAGAGGTCATCCCTGTTGTAGTCGTGTTTACGGTTGATGTGTTCAACGGATTGTACATATCGACTTGTATTCAGTCATCGCAGTCGTGGTTGGGTTCCTTTCAGATGATCACGTTAACTATCGCGCAGACACTGACTTCTCTCTGGGATATCAACAAGAAAGCGACTTTCTTTGACAGTTTAAGCCGTCGGAGTAACCAGCCTCACGAAAGCAGAAGAACTTCTGTCAGCCTTTTTCAGAGTTCAAGATCTCACATGCGCATCGTTGCTTCTGAAAATGCCACGAGCTTACCTTCGGCGAAATTAGCGCGAAAGCAGCGGCAATCACAATCCCTTCTCGAAACAAAGCTGGATACTTGCTCACGGAGCATGCTATTCCACTTGGAGTACGTGGTACTCGTTGCCTACGTTGAAAGCGTCGTCCCCGCTCTCTACGTTCTTCACTTACTGGTCCTTGTCCAACTTCCAAGTGCCAAGTACTATGCGCATACAGCTGATCTCTCCTCGGCTCAACTGTGCACGAGTGTTGGAAGTATACTCCTTTACGCTTCGGCGGAGAGTTTGTCGCTTGTGTGGCTTCACATTGTGCTCCGCCGCAAGTTCGGCTTCTCTCTGCTGTATCAGTTGGCTTTCGTACTGGAGACCGAAAAGGAGCAGCATCAAGGCCGGCTTTTCATGTGGATAGCGCCGTTATTGCAGCTTATGCTAGTGCACTTCGGTACGAAGCTTACGCTCCATCTCACGAATTCAGAAAACTTACATAAACTTGTGTGTATTACCGCTTTGGAAAAATGCAGGTGTCGACTTCAGTTTTCAGTTCAAGTGGCTACAGTCCACTACTTGATGAAGAAGCACTATGCAAACGCACATTTGGATGGCTAACAGTAATGACATCATGCCACAAAGCTATGTAGCTCCTCTTGGGCCCACTTCGCCGTCCACAAACCTAACGTGTTTACTATTCAAAGCAGTAGCCTCAGCCCATCAGCAGGTTTCAATAATAGTAAGGTATATTCCAGGATTAGTGGCCGCCCACTACTAGGGGTAGTGTGTGCGGACCACGCTTGGAGAGTGTTGATTACCTATTCCCTAAGCGTAAGGCGCACTAACGTTCACAAAGACCACGCTTGGAGAGTGTTGATTACCTATTCCCTAAGCGTAAGGCGCACTAACGTTCACAATACAATACAATATTCCAGGAGGCGGACGAGAGTGTCTAGCCTATCAAAACCAAAGTAGAAATGACAATGAACGCTGTTGTACCCGCTGAGTCCACTGCCCCAGCACTTCATCAGCACGTGAGTCTTTGTCGAGCTTCGTGTGTATACCAAGCGTGTCTGTCTGCGCGCGGCTCGAGCTCGTGCCGCTTCCTGCGCTCCGTCTAGGCGTAGGCAGCCTGGACGCGGATGGATCTAAATTCGAGCAAAGTTCTCAAAAAATGCTCTTCCGCTTCGAGTATCTTGTGCTAGTGGAGTACATTGAGAGTGTCATCCCCATGGTCTATGTGATATATCTATCGATCGTGTTTAACCTCCCCAGCGCAAAGTATTACCCTCACACGCGCACACTGACTTCGGACCAGCTTCAAACCAACATTGGGAGCATTATGGTGTATGCACTGACCGAGATTTTGTCTCTTCTGGGGCTGCATGTGGCGCTGAAGCGAAGATTCGGCTTCTCACTGTTGTATCAGCTGGCAGTCGTCTTGGAGACGGAAGCAGATCTGGTTCAAGGTCGGCTCTTCGTCTGGATAATGCCCTTACTACAGATCACACTGGCGCATTTTGGTACGCTTCTGCGTATACAATGTCAGCAAGATGCATCGACTGACAAGAGTGACCGCTTTATTAAATGTCGGCAGGTGTTGACTTCAGCTTATTCAGTTGGCTAAGTTCATCTACTGAATGAATTCAGATCTATCGACTTGGTTACAACAGTGTTAAAATATAATCATGCCCCTGAAGCGGCACAAATCTTTTCGAGTCGCGGAGGTGCAATACCTCGAACGTGGGGAGCCACTACATGGACGATGCACGCCTGTATAGCGGCTACGACGAGTATGCCGGCAGTTTTGGGCCTCTCCGACCCTCTTCATCGTCCGCGTTTCGGTCTCGAGGTCGAATGCCTCCGAGTCGTCGTGGGTTTTCAGACCCGCGGAATCTCGAACTCTCGTCGAGGCTGCGCAAAGGTCGGAGGTCTGCACCTCGAGATTTTGACCGTAGAGCTAAATTTCTAGCTCAACGCAAGGCAAAGCGGGCTACCGAACCCTTGGGTGGTGACAGTGATGGAGATGAAGCCTTGCAGGATAAGGAAAATGAACCGGTTAGTCCCACCCACGGACTCCAGCGACAGGTTTGGCTGCCTACGCGCAACTTCGCGTTCCGACAGCGGGCGGGGAAATTGGACACACGCGCTATTGCACGACTTGACCTTGAGAGGATTGCAGCTACGACGGACATTGAAACTATCCAGAGACACCTAGAGAACCTGGCTTTTGCGGATGTGACGCTGGATGACGTGCAGCACTACTCAGATGCCTACTTCCTGAAGTTGTTCCAAATTGCGCAGGTAATTGAGTTTTGATGAGGTACAGAGATTTACATATTCTTATGGTCTCACAAGTGTGTGATTTTGGCAGCTTACGCTGGAGTACCTGATGCACGTGCAAGACTCACTCGTCGATCACTCGGAAGGACTCGAGAAACAGTGCGAGCAACTCATGGCCGAGTGCCAACACCTCGAGACGGAGAATGGACAGCACGAAACGGAGATTACCAACTTGAAGCGCGAGATCCGGCAGAAGCAGCGCACGATGGCGACGTTGGAGCTGATGCTGCTCAACGCCTCAACTTCAAATCGTATGAGCTCTTCTGCCAAGGAAAATGCTGCAAGGGAGGCCAACGTTCTAGTTGACGAGCTACTGGCTAACCGAGCGGGCCCCAATGCCACGGAAGAGGGATCGATAACAAACCGTAAGTTGACAGAGATCAGCCTTAGGGGGTGATACTAACCTTGCTACATATTTTTGTGTGACCATTGCAACAGCGGTGTCTTGCGTCTTGTGCGGATATCGTTGGGGATGATACTAACCTTGCTACATATTTTTGTGTGACCATTGCAACAGCGGTGTCTTGCGTCTTGTGCGAAAAGCGCTTCGTGTCAGCCGAGTACCTGCTTCGTCACCAGCAACGACGGCATCTAGATGCAAAAGGTCAAAAGAAACACAAGAAAAAGAAGGCGGGCTCCTCGTCGGATTCCGATAGTGACAGTGATTCCAAGAAGAAAAAGAGCAAAAAGCCAGCGCCACTACCAAAAGAGGTCCTCGACGCTCTCGAAGAGAAGAACCAGTTGGCAAAACAGCTTATGGCGTTGCAAGACCAAGTTCGTCATGGCCAGGAAGCGAGAGATCGACAGCGCCTACAACTCGAGAACCAGCAGAATCAGATGAGCTCGCGCGTGGAGCAGTACATGGAGAAGCTGCAAACCACGCTCGTCGAGATTGAGAAGAAGCAAGAAGCAACAAAGCAAGACTTGAGGCAGTACACTCAGGAGGCCATTGCCCGCCTCCAAGTGGAAGCTGCCAACGCAGAGCTGCTGCGTATCCAGGCGCAGAAGACCTCTCGCGCTGGAAGACTGGAGAACGATGATGACGAATCACAGAGAGAAGCGAAATTGAAGAGTGAGGAGGCTCGATGGTCGGAGAAGGTGGAGAAGCTCATGGATACCTTTTTGCGAGCTCAAGCGCAGAAGCAGCAGGAGATCGATGCTCTGGAGCAAGAGAGCAACAAACTGTGGACTAAGTACTCAGCAGAAGCAGCAGGAGATCGATGCTCTGGAGCAAGAGAGCAACAAACTGTGGACTAAGTACTCGAAGCTGAAGAAGAAGAAACAGCATCGTCCAGAGCCGACGATGATGCTGGCGGATATCACCGCGCTTGATGCCAACCGGTTCGGTATTGATCGCGGTGAAGTTGTTGACACTGAGACCTCGCCTCCTGCCAAACCGAAGTCTGCCGCTCTTCTGGAAGACAAACTGGTCCAAACCGACGAAGAAGACAACAGTAAGCGCTACAAACGAGAACCGAAAGTTGACACGCTCACTGAAGAAGTCCAAACAGACTCGGAGACCAAAGCCACTCCAGTTGTTCCAGTTATTGTGCCACCCATTCGAGTTGAGGCTGTCAAGCGTAGAAGTTCACCGCCTCCCGTAAAGCAAGCCCCTCCTCCACCCCCAAAAGAGGACGCAGCTCCTATTGTATCCCCACCACCCGCAGCAGAAGCAAAAGAGTCGAGCCAACCTGACCCAAGAGCGAAGTTTCAGCAGGCAGCGCATGTCATTGGGAAGGTGGCTCTTGGATTCTTGGCCCGTCGAGCGCTGGCCAAGACATCGAACTGGCGCATCACGATTGAAATCTCTTCGTTGGAAGCAGCGCTTACAGCCCCCGAACTGGAATATGTTCGAAATCACTACGACGGCCAAGTGCACGTTCAGGTCAAGGAAGGAATGACGGCGAACGATCTGCGCGTACAGATAGCCAAAGTGCTATCTGGGAAAGATGAGTTCGATGCTGCAAATGATGGTGTTGTTGCGTTTGAGGGCAATGACCATGAGATCAGCGCAACGATGACGTGCCACCGCGTCTTGCTCCACCACAAACGTACTGGTGTTGAGCTCTCCGGTGACATACAAGTCCACACACTTAAAAACGCCATCGAGGTCGAGATCATCCCGTTTTACGAAGAAGCGGTGGTGCAGATTGGAGACGTGATCGAGTCTCACGCGGTGGTAACAGACCGTATCGAGGACATCAAACGGGCTTCCTTGACGCTGCCCTCGTCGAAGTTGCTATCATTACAGGATGAAGACGGCGAGGAATCTACGAGCGGATCCGGAAATGGAAAAGCTGCATTGATTTGTATTATAAAGCTACAAGCGCTCGTTCGCGGGTTCCTGGCCAAGAAACAAGTGGAGCTGATGAAGATCGATCGGCTCGTGGACGCGCGATTGGTGAAGATGGAGGCGGATCTAGGCGCAGGATCATCTGAGCTGAGGACATTGGAGCAAGGCAAAATGAAAAGTGATATTCGTAACTTTAGGTCCGTACTCTTTTGTATCCTAAACCAGCTACTCACTTCGTGTCCACCCATTGCAGAATGCAATTTAGTTGACGGGACAATGTCCCGCAAACTAAATCTGAAACTGTCCCGTAATCCTTTTGGCTGTCCCATAATCCTTTTGGCTGTCCCGTAATCCGTCTCGTAAACTACGCGTAATTATAAATTACGGTTTCCGTA
>JAIKVH010000225.1:0-17430 GCA_024679275.1 Phytophthora niederhauseri
GCTCGTAGGAGTAGGCGGCCATCGTCGCTAATGCACTGAGGGCCTAGCAGCAGCTACTTCGAAGTATATAGCTAGTAGAATACTGAGATCCAGAGCAGCTGGACCCACGTGGACGTGGCGCGACAACCTCCTATGACACTCGACCGTCTCGGTGGATTGACGACACACTTCAACTTGGTCAACTTGGCCGTTTCGTAATTTATTTAGGGGCTTGTTATTTTATTTCTTACGGGCGATATGCGGGAGCTGGGGAAGGATCCGCTCACGTGGGTAGGAGGACGTCCTGGCCTGGTCGGAACTGATCGATAGCTGCATGGCTCACGTTTCCGTGTGAACCTTCGCCAGAGCTTCGTGAAGCTCTTTGGGCTGCAGGTGGCGCGCGACCTGCGCGAGTTCGAGGGGCTGCCGGCGAGTCACGCGTGGCGGTGGAAGGCGGCGGGGCTCTGGCGCGCGCGGCTGCTGACCAAGGCGCAGTGCAGCGGCGTCGTCGTGTCCGTCGTGGAGCGCGCCGACCGCGGTGAGGGCGAGAGCTGGCTGGCAGCACTGCACAGAGTGACTGACAGACTATGAGGCTTGTGTCTGGACCAGTGGAGTTCCTGGTGGACGACGGCACTGCACTCGTCAAGGCGGTCGTGTGGGGGGAGGGCGTCCAGGCCCAGGCCGCTCTGGGAGACCTCGTGCACGTGGAGGGCAAGCTCAACGTGGACAAGAACTGGGACGCCGTCGAGCCGTCAGTCTAAAGCACCCTCGAAGTCTCAGCCTTGGGTGGAGAGAGGGCTAACTGGTTGTTGGTTGCATGCAGTTCGCGAGAGCTGCGCGTCCTCCGCATGTCCAAGATCGAGGACCCGAACGAGGAGCTGCTGCATTGGGCCCAAGTAATGGAGCTGTCGCAGAGGTATTACTCCTCTGGAGGTGGGGAGGCCCACGAAGCAGCTTCGAAGGCGAGCAGCAGCAGCACAGGAGGGCGGGCCCAGTGGGAAGACATCGCGGCCGAAGCGTTTTTCAGCTTGTCCGTGAGCCCCAGCAGCCAGCAGCAATTTTTAAGCCGAAGGGACCGTCACCCCCACGACGACGTTTTGATGAGGACACTCGAGTCCTTGCTAGTCCGACAGAAGGCGAGCGGAACGGAGGAGGCTGTCGAAGATGAGGACACTCGAGTCCTTGCTAGTCCGACAGAAGGCGAGCGGAACGGAGGAGGCTGTCGATGTCACCTTCGGTGATCAAATTGCTGCAGCAGAGCGTGACGCGGCTGTGAGTGTGGGAGGCACTGCATGGACAACTAACTCCTTACTGACTATTGCTATTGACGGCAGGTCACTGGCCAAGACGTAGCGACCACGAAGAATCAGCGGGTTCGAGCACTGCAGTTTGCCTTCCGAAAGCTTCGTCAGGCGGGACTCCTGTTCCTGGAGGACGACGAGGCAGATCGTCATATTCTGCTGAGCTTTGAGGCAGCGCTGAAACCCGCGCTTCTGCAGCTTTTACAAGGTACGCTACTGAGAAGATTGAATCTACCGCTGCAGTGCCTGCTCACTCAAGTGCTTCGTTGCTTAGGCTGCTCGTCAGGTCGTTCCATCGCCGAGATCGCAGACGCCATGCTCGCCCAGGAGCGATTCAAATGCATCTCGCTGCAGTGGATCGAGACTGGTCTCGAGCATCTTCTAGCGGCCCAATTGCTCGTTCAGAGAGAAGATTCACAGCTATTCTTTATCAAGTGATGAATGGAATGGCATAAAACTTACTACTACACTGTGCTAGGTGCATACATTCGCTCATGGTGTTGTCGCCTCCAGGTAGTAGACCCACGGAGGGAGCTCTTTCAGCTGCGGACAAGACACGAAGAGCTTGCCAGTCTCACTCGCGCCTCCTTGGGTTGTCAACTTTTCGCCTCGCGCAGAGGAAGGCGCCGGCCGGTCGATCTTCACCGTGATAGCTCGAGAGGACTTCGCAGGGATGGACAACGAGGCCGTCGAAACCACGAAGCGAGGGTTGTCCACCATGATCTCGAAGTCCTTGGGCGTCGAAAAGACATTCTTGAACTCAATGTCCTTCGACGTCGAGAAGACGAAAGGACCTTGAGGCAGCGGTGGCACTGACAGTCCTTGCAGTGTGCACTTGTACTCGCCAACGCTGTCCGAATAGAGCGTAAGCGTGTCTCGGAACTCGCCGATAGCTTCAGGCTCGAACTTGATGAGGATCGACTCCTGCTTCCCCTCCCAGGACGGCGACCCCTCCACCTTGCAACTCGGTGGCACGGAGAACGACGTTGGGTCCTGAACAGAGCAGGACAGCTCAGTTGCCGTCTCGGCGTAGCTCGTGAAGCTGAACGTCTGGGTTTGAGAGCCGCCGAGAGGGGCCTTGAAGTACAGGATGCGCTCGGGTCCAACGGATTGGGTGCTCAGCACCAGGTTGTACGTGTACTCGCCCAGCTCCACGAAGCTGATCGTCAGGCGGTCCTCAATGGGCGTCTCCGAGTGCAGCGTCGGCCGGTACTCGATCTCGTACGAGCCTTCAGAGCGACCGCTGATCTCACTGATCTGACGCACGCGGATCGACGGACTCGAGCACTTCCACCAGTGGACTTTGTCCACGAAGTTGATCTGGCGCTGGCGCTCGAAGGGGTTCTCGATGGAGACGATCTTCTTGACCGACTGAGAAGTTGATCTGGCGCTGGCGCTCGAAGGGGTTCTCGATGGAGACGATCTTCTTGACCGACTGGCGCACGGGGGCATCGAAGTAGAGCGTGTCCACATCCACAGCCTTTGACACCGCTATGTGAATGTCTTGTGCCAGGTACTCGCCACTCTCTTGGTTCACGAACCGTAAAGCCAAATCCACAGTCCCTTCAGTGTAGCAGAAGAACTTCATGTTGTAGTTGCGAGTCACTCCAGCATGCAGCAAGATGGACGATGGCCCCTGTACCACAACAGACTCAAGTCCTGGGGGTTTCTGGATGTCCACAGCAAACGTTTGAGGGGTCTTGAGCCAGTTCTTGATCGGAACGGAGATCGACAGCGTCTTCTTCGCTGCAGTGGAGAGGGAGATGGCGGGAGCGGGCAGTGGCGCTGAGGCCTTACCCAGCACATTGTACAGTAGGGCACTACCGTCGGGAATCGCCAGGAAGATCGACCCCGTGTGGACTGAAGGACGTTGCGAGTCAATTTCTTCCGGTGAGTTCTGCTTCGTCATGGTCAGGGGCAGATACAGCACGTCCAGGTTGGCCTTGCCATGGGCTGGTACCAGCACATTCTCGGGGCAGGACCAGTGATCACCCTCCACGACTGGGAAGAGGTTCCACGGGAAGGCCGTCGCGTTCTCGATCGCAATCGCCTTGTGCGTTTCCTGTCGGACTGGCGAGTCAAAGTGGACGTCTTGGATCGAAGACGTCGCCTGGGGCACACACGAGCCCACCAGCGTCAGAGTCAAAGTGGACGTCTTGGATCGAAGACGTCGCCTGGGGCACACACGAGCCCACCAGCGTCAGCGTAGCAGGGGCAGTCCCGTCGATCATGCACGTCACTCGCTCATAGCGTATGTCTGGGTTCACTGCTGCCGGCTTGAAGGTCACCTCGATGCTCTTGTGCTGGTTCGGCGCCACCATGCCTTCCATCGGCGACACGAGGAAGTCGGGGGCGAACTCGCGGACGCTCCACTGAAATTTGGTGGCGACGTCCCCACGGTTCTGCAAACGCACCTTCCTCACGAGCTGGCTGCCTAGGCAGACCGCTCCATACGAGAGAGTGTCGGTCTCCAGCGCTACCTCAATGCCCTGGCAGCAGCCCGACAGCGTCAGCAGCTTCTTGACGCTGCCACCCACACGGATAAACACGTCCTTCTGGAAGCTCGGGATCCGCTGCGTTGGGGCGAATCGGAACTCGATGTCGGCGCTTTCCTTCGCTCGGAGCGAGATTTCGTGCTGGGGGAAGATGGAGATGCCCAGAGCCTCGAGCGATGGGACTCCTGGCTGAGGAGAGTCCACACACTCGACCACCGTCTTCCGCTTGGACCGGTTCGCGATCTTGGCCGTCCGCGAGGCTTGCTGCCCGATCTGCAGGTTCCCAAGAACGACCATCTGCATGGACGAGTTGACGAGCTCAACCTTGGGGTAGACGCCCTCTCCGCGGATACTCACGTTGACTGTGGACGACCCGTTGATGGTGAACGGAACCACTTCCAGGTACGCCACCTCCTGCCGCGCAGTGAACACGATGGGGATGTTGATCGTCTCGCGCGGCCCCAGTACAGTCGGGGGACAATCGACGCGCAGATGCGGCTTCTTCTCGAACAAGCAGTCGAGGTCAATGCCGCTCTCCGGGTCCATGTTGAACACGGTGAGAGTCGTCACCTCCGCCATGGGGGCTGAGTCGTTCTCCGCGATGAAGCACGGACCAAAGTCGTGGGATGTGAAGGAGAACTGCAGCATCGGAGGCACCGCGTTGCCCTGCAGCGCCAGCACGTAGTTGCGAGAGCCTGCGACGGTGCACGTGGCCTGCGTCCCGTCCAAAGACGTCTGCTTGGTCGGGGCGAAGATGAGTCGGCAGGTGGCTTTGTCGTTCTTCTTGATCGTCCCCTGCATGGGCTCAATGCTGAAGGCTGCGGGCTGCTTGGCCACGCTCCAGTTGAAGTCGAAGTTGAACTTCCCGCTGTTGTGGATCACGACAGAGCGCTGCGCTTCCTCGTTCACGCGCACAGCCCCAAAGTCTAACACGTTGCCAGGTCCAGGGAGCAACGCCCGACTCTCGTTGTGGTCGTCGGACGCCAGCGTTAGCGCGTCGTGGATGCTGTAGCCCTCCCCCTTGACATTCAGCGACAGACGCGTAGGCTTGCGCTTGATGATGCAGTTCAGGTTGAAGCTGTAGGACTTTTCCTCCGTCGGGATGAACTCGATCTCGATCGACGTTCGGCTGTTGGGCGGGATCACCCCACTCAGCGGGTGGACGACCAGCGCGGGGACTTCCCCCGCGAAGTCCAGCGACGTCTTGTCAAACACAAAGTTGAAGGGAATGTGCTCCTGGTTCACCAGCGCGATGCTCTGGGACGTCTTGGTCCCGATCAGCAGCGTGTTGAAGTTCACGCTGCCGCGATCCAGCGCCACCCGAGGCTCCGTGGTTGTTCCGACGAACAGAAAGAGCTGGTTGACTTGGAAATGGGGGATTTTGAAGTACCAGAACATTTCCTGAAGCTCCAGTTGCTGTGGAGTGAACTCGAAGATCATCTCGCACCGCTTGCCGGCCAGCATGAGGCCCTTAGGTGTCGCACATCGGAAGCACGGGTTCGTCTCTCCCTGGGGCGTCCACGAAAACTCGTACGAGACGTTGGTCGGGTTCACGACGTAGAATCGACGCGTGTTGCGCACGCGGACGCCCAGAGACTCCATCTCAATCACCTTCACGGACGGGTCCAGCGGTCCGAGTTCGCCATGGGGCCCAACGAGGTTCGGTGCTCGCCACTGGGCGTAGTCGCTCCTCTCGACATCGAAGTGGCAGGCAGGACGCAGAGAACCCCCTCGAACGTCCACTTTCAGCGCTGTCGACTTGTCCCCCAATGCATCTGGGACATCAAAGCACAGCCAGTAGAAGTACTCGTCCACCTCCATGGGCGCAAACTTGATGGTGAAGACTTGACTTTCCTCTCCTCCAATGACGCCGCTCTCGGGGCTCACTTCAAACGGGCAGTTCTCGTCCATGCCTGCGTAGATCGGGGGATAGCCGACTGCGTCGGACTGGCCTGGATGGCCCTCCTCCCACCTCCATGAGTACACCAACTTGATCTTGCTCTTGTTGTGCACTGTGATTCGGTGGGTGCACACCTGCAGCATGAAGGTTTTGCGGAAGGCGATCGACGTCGTGTCGCACTCAAAGGACAGCACGTCTGCAGCTGCAAAGCAGTTCAACGCAATGGTCGCTGGAGTTCCGATAGTGTCGTACTCAGGCTCCGCTATGGTCTGCTTGGAAACGTTGCCAGCTCCCGCTTGTCCATCGAACGAAATCGTCTGAATCGACTCGTCCCAACCGCTTTCGTCGCTTTGGCTCTGACTGGCCGAGCTGTTCTTGTACGAGATCCGTTGAGCCTGCAGCCCGATGCGATGAGCTTGAAAGATGATCGCCTTCTCCCCGTCCAGTCCTGGCTCGAATGTCGCTCTGAATGCGATGAGCTTGAAAGATGATCGCCTTCTCCCCGTCCAGTCCTGGCTCGAATGTCGCTCTGATGAGTTTGTGAGCTTTCGGTTTAAGGTGCCCGATGCAAGGGGAGAAGTGGAATAGATCCGCCTTGGGCCACTCGAACCGCACGACGTCCGAGGACTGATTGCAGAGCGAGAACACTTTCGTGTCCTTCACCACAAGAGCCGAGTCATTCAACGGCGCTAATTCCTCTTTAGTATCGTCAGAGGAACTGGGATCAGGAAGGCGGATGTCGTCAAAGTACAGCTCATCATCGTGTCCTCGAGGCAAGTCCTCAAATACCAGATCTTCCCGGTATCCAGTCCCAAACAACTTGAACGTGGTCTCTTCGAACGGGTTGTTCTGCACGGTGAGCTTCAGTTGTGACGTCGTTGGTTCGTCGTGAACCTTCTGAGGGCGGAACTGCAGCGTCAGCGTCTCGGTGACTTTGGGCGGCACCACCACGGAGCCATTGCCCAGCGCGAAGAGGAAGTTGGGGTTCGTCTGGATGGAGAAAAGCACGGTCGCGGGGAGAATCCCGTCGTTGCGCAGCAAAGTTGGGGTTCGTCTGGATGGAGAAAAGCACGGTCGCGGGGAGAATCCCGTCGTTGCGCAGCGCCAAGCGCATGTCCTTGGCCTTTGAGGTCCGCACGCGACCGAAATCCAACAGCAGCGCACCAGTTGAGTCCCTGCCTGTAGGCTCAGTGACGGTGACACAGGGCATCGTTCCTTCCCCGCGCATCTCGAACTCCAGCAGTCTATCGGCTACGTTGCTTTGTGGAGGGCTGTCATCGACCTTTGCACTGAACGTGGCGTGGAACAACGCAATGGTGGTTGGACGGAAGTAGACGCTCACAAAGCGATGCTCGAGAGGAGGAATCTCCCATACCGCCGGTTGCACCGTGAACGCCTGCGACCCCTCCTCGGATTCTTCCTCCCCAGAGCTATTAAGACCTGTTACAATAGAGAATTGCACCGTGCAGCTCACCTTCATCGGGTTGGAGATCTTGAAGCGCTCCACCGTCCCCTTCCAGTTCGCCGCAGCGATGAGAGGGCCAAAGGAGAATACCTTCTCCTTCTCCGCGAACGTGACAGCCTGGATGCTGCCAGGGAAGGCCCCACTGCGCAGAGTTGAGGACGGCATAGCCGACTCCACGCCAAGAGAGCGAACCACGGTTTGCTCCTCGAAGATGCTCTCATAGTCGGTGCTGTTGATGCCTGGATAGCAGCTCTCGCCCACCAGTTCGTACAGGAGCATGCCCGTTTCCGCTGCATCTTCCATATTGCGCCCTGATATCTCGATGCGAAGCGTCTCGCTGTACACGGCGCACTCCTTCGGCTGGAACACCACGTCCAGTCCCGCGGTAACGCCAGGGTCAACCGTCCCGCAGTCCGGCGTAATTGCGAACTGGCCCAAGTTTAGTGTGGACGGAGCGATGGGCGTGTCGATCATCAACGTGTCTTGCTTATCGCTCGCGCTGGCTGGTCGTGACCCCTGGACGCGGAACTTGAAGGGGAACTCGCCGTCATTTCGGATCTCGATTCGCTTCGTCTGGGCCTGGTCGTTGTACTTGTGCGGCCCAAAGTTGAGCGTGACCCCTGGACGCGGAACTTGAAGGGGAACTCGCCATCATTTCGGATCTCGATTCGCTTCGTCTGGGCCTGGTCGTTGTACTTGTGCGGCCCAAAGTTGATGCCTCGATTCGGCTGCAGTCGGAACTTGCTAAAGACGGAGCGAGCGCTCGTGTACACGTAAAACTCTCGACACGCCTCCCCCGACAGCATCTCGATGATGGTGCATTTGATGTCCTTGCAGTCCCGGAGCGTCACTTCGCTCCTGGACGTGAACGATACGTTGACCGACGACGACTGGCCTGGCTCCAGTACCATCTCACTCGGGTCGATGGTGAAGTACTCTTGATGTCCTTGCAGTCCCGGAGCGTCACTTCGCACCTGGACGTGAACGAGACGTTGACCGACGACGACTGGCCTGGCTCCAGTACCATCTCACTCGGGTCGATGGTGAAGTACTCGCGCGTTGCAGCACTTCGTATGGCGATGATGTACTTGACGCTGTACTTGCCTCGGTTGCGAATGTTGAACGACCGCGAGTGCTTTTCTCCCACTCGAACGAGACCGAAGTCCAGACTCCCGTCCCCGCCAACAGGGCGAGCGCCGGTGCTCAGCGCAGCTCCAGCCGCCGCTTGGCTTGGCACTTCACCCGCTTCGCTATCGAACGAGCTCACGTCGATCTTGTAGGCTTCTCCACACAGCATCAGCTCCAGCAGTCGGTTGCGGTCGCTCACTCGGAGGGCGCTCTCAGCGTCCGAGAACTCGATGCGAAGCGGGAGCTGGTGGACCGCCTCAGTCGTCGCGGAGAAGACGACGATCACTGGGACCTTCTGCAGAGGCTTGATGGTGCCCTCGATTGGGAAGATCCGGAAATCGGCGGGCAAGTCCTCGCCCAGCAGACGCCAAGACACAGCCACAGGCGACAGGTTCTCGATGTAGAAGGTCTTTTCATCCTGACGCTTGAGCAGAAGCTGCTCAAAGTCCAAGCGCGGTAGATCAGGTGAGTGAGAGGGAGCAGGAGGTTGCTCCACAGGCAGCGCATTCGATCGAGACGAGACGGGGGCGCTCCCGGGGACGCTAGACCGAGCAGATACTGGAGTATTGATCGCACCAGCATCCTCAACGGCCGGCGCCTGTCGATGGTCGTCCCTTTCGGAGGTGCTCGCAGCTGCGGGCTGTTCCCATGGGCCACGCAGCTTCAGCTCTGGGATGCACCCGTAGCAGCTAATCTGGAAGACCACAGGCTCAGGGTTGTCGCCAATGCAGCAAATGAGGGCGTTCTCATGGAGACCGTTCTCCGAGGGGTTGGCCCAGACCTTCACTTCCTTCGTGTCGCCCTCCTTGATCTCCAGTGTCGGTGGGAAGACAGCAAAGATGTTGTCGTCCTCCTTCTCCAGGCCAAACTCGAGGTAAATGGGGAATTTGCTGCTGTTGGACATCCGGAACACCTCGACGTTGTTGGGACTCGACTTCTGCCACTCGAGGAACTCCCGGTCCGTCTCTGGGGACTTCGCCGCTTGGTTCCCGATAATGAGCGGCCCGAACTCGAACTGATTCCTGGACATGACGAACTTCTTCTGCACGAAGCCCCCCTCGGGGCGGCTCTTGACGCGGTGCATGAACACGTTCCTCGGGTCGCTGTTGATCGTCGGCACGCCGCAGACGCCTCGACCGAACAGCGTAAACTCGCGACGGATCCCCACGATCTCGAAGCCCATGCTACAGTCGAAGTTGCCAACGTCAGCAGAGGCGAACTGAACTAGCACGTTCACCCGTGAATGGGGCGCAATGACCCAGCGGCAAGCGGGAGAAGAGGAGGAGGAATCTCGTGACTTTGAGGAGGACTGCGGTCTTGATGCATCGGGGGCCGTCTGGCTTTCGTTGTCGGCACCCGCATCAGCGTCCACAGCCTGGTAGTGATCGGGGTCTTTACCCGCAGTGGGAGGTCTGGACGAGTGTTTGCTTGGGACTTGGGAGCGTGACCCACTTTCGTGGAGACTCTTCTCGCTGCTAGTCTCCGAGGCACTGGCTGATAACACTGACGGCGATCGCAAGGAGAAGCGAGCGATCCTCTTTCGCGTGAACCTCTCGGGGGGCCTCCGAACGAGCTGGAACTTGGCTGCACTGGGGATCGGGAGGTGGCTGGACTCCAGCTCCCGAACGAACTTCTCAATTGTAGAGAAGATCAGGCTGTGGACGAGCAGAGGCGGCCCCACTTCCAGGATGGGAATCTCAAGCAGGAAGTTGTCGGGTGTCGTCTTCTCTTTCACTTGCGCCCACAGAGCCTCCGCGTTGTTTTCTTTGCTGGGGCTGTCGGGGCTTGTCTGTGGAGGTTGAGACGTACCATCGTCATCTCGAAGAAGGAACAAGGCCAGTTGATGCTTCATGGTCTCCAATGCCTGTGTATACTCAGGGAACGTTGCAGGCCTCGGTACATCTGCAGATAGTGATCGTGCCAGCTCCTGCACCTTGTCTTGTACGTCGGTATCCCCCTCAGGAAGGTTGTTGGACTCGTCACCAGCGATTAGACTCTCACTGCTCGCTCCATCCAAGCTGGAGTGACTCAACGCTTGCCGTGAAGGAGACCCAGACAAGCTCTGTTTCTCTGCCTCGTGGCTACTGGCTCGGGATGGAGAACGCTGAACTTCATCAGGATTTTCCTGGTTGTTCTCATCCACGTTGATGTTATCCCCAACATTCCCTGAGCTGCTTGGCGTCAAGCGGTCTCTTGAAGGGGACGGAGTAACAGACACAATACTCCCCGGTTTAGTCTCTTGAAGCAAAGCGGACATTGACTCGTAGCAGTCCTCGTCAAACCCGAGCAAAGTGACCCGGGCTGTCACAAAGACCTTCGAGCAGCACTTCAAAGTTTGCTCGAAACTCAAGAACGAGTTGTCAAACCCATCCAGAATACTGCCGCCTTTCAGATCAGGCTGGGCTAGTCTCCATAAGCAAATCTGGTCCAAAATGCGAGCGAGCTTGCTACTGACGGACTCGGGCTCTCCGCTCTCATCCAGTGTGTCATCACGAGCCTCCTCTGACTCTGGGGTGTCTTGAGGAGCACTGTGGCTATCAGCAGACGCACCTTCCTCACCCTCTGGAGACGACCCAACTTCACTCACCCCTGTATCAACCCCCAAGGCTTTACGCACTGCAGTCGCAAGGGGGCCTTCTGCGGCGCATACAGCTCTCACCGCACCGTCAATCGTCCAGACGGACAGAGACTCCTTTTCAGCGAGAAGACGAGCCTGCGTTGACTTTCCGCACCGTGGAGGGCCTATCACAATGTAGTCAATGCCTTTGCGTGGCTCTGGGTCAAACCCTGCAACAGAGATCTGTGAGGTGGAGGAAACGTCGACACCTTCGCCTTCTTGATCCTGGCCAGTAGCGTCTGCAGGTTGGTCGGTCTCCGCCAGTGGCTCTGCCGCATCAGTAGTAGTAACGGGAAGCAAGCCGTTGTCTGCTAGATACTCCGTGATGGACTGACCTGGAACCCGAATGGGGAGCTGGAGCGTATCTCCAGAGGTAAATGCAGACAAGGAGCGTAATAAGGCCTCGTCTTGTTCATACGACGAGTCAAAGTCCAACGAGAAAACCTCAACAGCGTAGTCCGAGTCGTTGCGTATCTCCACGAGCTGCTCCTCCGGCGGAGCGCAAGGAAGAACGGGACCCAGCTCAACCAGCGGGGGGTAGAAGGAAATGCGTAAATCCGAGCCTTCTCCACGACACACGATCGACCGCGTCTTTGGGTTCGAGTTGATCTTGATCGGGAGCTTGAGCATGAACTGACGCCCGTCGTCCGGCACGAATTCAATCTGAATGTTGGCTTTAGCCCCGGGGGCCAGCAGTCCGCTCTGCGGAGTGAAGCGGAAGTTGCCAACGTCTTTAGTAGATCCCATGGGCTTCTTGAACGCCCACTCTGCTGGCACCGCCGACACATTCTGGAGCTGAGTGAACATCGTGTGGCAGGTACTTACCGCAATTTTGCCAAAGTCGAGGCTTTCTGTCGAGATGGAGATGTCTGGCACTGTGACGAGAGCGCGAACCATCGCAATACAGGGGGGACCGTTCTTAATCACAATCGGCAGTTGGGCCATGTGTAGACCCATCTCAATGTTCTTCCGAGCGTGGAACGTGACGGTGAACTCGACAGACTGCTTCTCGGGGAGCCGCACGACCCGCTCCGGTTCAATCTGGAAACCACGCGAGCTCGCCAGGTTCTTGTCGAGCTGGAACGAAGCGGGTCCGTGGCCAATGTTTGTGACGCTGAACCGTTTGATCTTGTGCGTCCCCACCACAACGTTTCCGAAGTCCAAGACGAACTGCGACAGAATGAACGGGAACACCTCCGTCCCGCGTTTCTTCTGAGCTCGGGTCTCTGACGTGGACGACACGGGTCTCGCTGGCTTCGTCGCAACTTTGACGGGTTCAGCAGGTTCAGCCGGGTCCTCGTTACTCGGCTCAGCACTCTTCAGAGCTCGTGTGTCTGCCCGCTTCTGTTCTTGGACGAGTAAGTGGTCGGCGAAGAACAAGCGGCACGCCTCGATCTCGAGGTCCAACTCATCAATCGCTAGAGCAGCAGCACCACCACGGACGGGGCTGCCTGGCGCTCCCAGCCTTTGACCGACCGCCTTAGCCTGGGGTGAAGCCGGCACGGAGGCGACTGAATTGTTTTTCTCGTTTCCTCGGTAGGTGGTCGAAAGCGTTGACTTGGATTCAGAGGACGTCAACGTTGCGTTGCTGCTGGCAACCTGGTTGTTCCTCGCCTCCACCGCTGCGGCATTCAGCATCCCCAGTTCAATGTTCTGCTTGGCGCGCTTCTTCAGTTCTTTCCACTTCGGCGCCTCGCCACGAATCAAACTCGCAGGGTGGTTTTCACGCGGCAGGTTGAGCGAAACTGCGGCAAAAGTGCCACTCCCAACGAGCTTGAACTGTATCGGCTGGAAGTGCGCGATCTCAAGCACCACCGTCTCTTCGAAATACTCGGGGATGCCTGGCCGCAAGCGGACGAGGATTCTCTGCTTCTCGTTGGGGGCGATCTTCCCGCTCATTGGCGAGATCTCCAGTGTCCTCCCGCAGGCGATGTGGTCAACGATGATGTTGAATGAGAACGGCACTTTGCCCACGTTCAGGATGGAGAAGTCTCGGTCTTCAGTCTTGTTGTACAGAACCTGCCCGAAGTCCAGCGACTGCTTGTCCAGCTTGTAGACTAACGATGACGCCTCGCCTGACAGCGTCAGCTCGTACTCGGGACCACCTTCGACTTCACAGGCCACCGTGCTCTTGAATTTGCGGTTGGCGTGTCCGTAGTACATGAACTCGATCTTCTCGCTTTCGTTCGGCTTCAGAAGTCCGCGAATCGGCAGAATGTCGAACACCTGGTTGATGGGGATGTAGGGTTTCTTGGCCGTCGCAGTCGATAGCGCCTCCTTCTCGTCCTCGATGAAGACCCACCGGAAACTCGTGTCCACCTTCGACACGTTGGTCACGTTCAGGCTGATGCTCTTCTGCGTGTCGTTCAGCGTGCAGCCGAAGTCAATCTTGGTGGTCTCGAAGGACAAGTTGGGAAAGCTGATGTCCCCCAGCAAGTCGACGCTGTCTTTCTGGGGGTGGCCCGTGTAGGACACAAGCACCTTGCCGTTAATCACTCGACAAGTGTAGTCGTCCTTGAACCCTGGATAGAACTCCACGTTCAGATCGACCTTTTCTCCCGGCTGCAGCACCGCCTCCCAACAGTCTAGCGCGAACGGAGTTTGTGTCCGAAGTGTGAACGACAACGGCAGCTCACACACGTTTGTAAGACTCAGAGGCTGCGACTGCGTCGTGATTTGGTTGCCTGGATGGTGAATGTACTCGAACGACAGCAGCGACGACGACGGGGTGAGCTTTGGATCCACGAAGTTTGCGCGGATGGCAGTCACAAACGCGACTTTGTTGGCCTTTTCCTTCCCAACGCGCGTTTCGCACACCAGCTCTTCTTGAATGAGTCCAGCGGTGGAGGAGAGCCCCTTAAAGACGAAGATGCACGCCGTACGGGGCTTGAGTTCGATGGTCCCAGGAAAGACTGAAAACACTGGGATCACTTCGTCCCTTCCGTCACCAGCAGCAGCAGCACTCCCGTTCCTGTTGTTGCTGCCAGACTTGTTAGTCTTGGCGGTTGATCGGCTATCCAGGCCAACTTTCGACCCTTTCTTCGATGAACCTTGGTCTGCGGAACTGATCTTGCTGTTGGCATTGGCGACGGTCTTGTTGACCCACGTGAGAACCTGCACCCGTTTGCCCTTATTCTCCAGTGTGCAACTCCATTCGCACTCTTTGCTGGTCATCTGATGGCTGAAGTCGATCACTCGGAGCTCACTTGGCGACCACATGGTTGTTCCCGTTCCTCGAATCGACAGCGGCACTACCAGGTTCTCCCCCTCCGTGATCAGAATGTGCAGCTGGTCCTTGAACACCACCGTGTCGTCCAGGTTCGCGACCAGCACGAACTCCATGCTCTCACCAGCCATGAGCACGCCCTCTTTTCGGTCGATCTGAAACTTGGAGCGTGCGTTACGGATAAACGTTTTGTATGATGCCGGGATCAAGGAGACATTAGTCATACGCAGGACTCGTTCATGGTCCACCAAGCACGTACAGTTCCCCCAGTTGATCTCCGGCTGATCCAGCTCCACTTTGGGCCCCGAGCCAGTGGCGCTGAGCGTCACGGACAACGGGAGGTCGGTGCTTCCCGGAACAGTCACCACCATCGGAAGGCGAATGCTACCAAGCTTCTCGCACGACAAGGCGATCTCAACAGACACACGCTCTCCAGGCCCCACGCTGCCGGCAAACTCGCTGGCACTGTACGTGGCGATAGCTCGAGAATGGTCGTCCTGCTCGCCGATTTCAAAGCGTCCATACAAATGGGTCGACTTGTTCTCCAGCTCCAGCATTTGCTTGTGCGGGTAACGCAAGAAGCATCGACCAAAATCCAGCTCGTGTCGTAGGATAGTAAGCTCTGGGACAAAACACTGGGCTCGCACTGGAATACTCAGCAAGTCGGCCCCAACACCAGTGACGCCGACGACGAGTTGATATTGATATGTCTTGACGTTGTGAGACGTGAATCGGATCGTGATCTGCTGCTCCCCGTAGGCGTCCAGCTTGCCGTCAGAGGGAACGAGCTCAAGTTCCTTTTGCTTGTAGCTGGCTTCTTCCGGGATTCGAAGCGAGTACTTCATTGCGATCTTGGACGCGTTGATCAGCTTGACCGTCCGAGTCTGCGGGAACGAGTACGACACGGCGCCAAAGTCCACTTGGTCGACGTCAAAGTGGAACACTGGGGGGATCACGTTGGCCTTGAACCGCACCGTCAGCTGCTCGTCCGAGCCCTGCATACTGAAGCGAATGTGGTGAAACGCTTCCCCCAGCTCCTGCGAGAAGAACGTCACCTCGATCTTGAGCATCGCGTTCACGGCCAGCGTCCCATGGCTTGGATGTACGCTCAGTGTGGTGCCCGCAGGCATCGACAACGGGATGAGCTCGAACTCAGCCGGGATCTCGCCTTTGTTTTGAATCGTGAAGTCACGCGTGCGCTCGTCGTTGATGAACACGTCGCCGAAATCCAGGAGCTCGTTGTACACCACCTTCGCCTTGGGCCCAATCCCTTGTCCTCGAAGCTGAAGCGGGAGCCGAGCTGCCTGACCCGCGATCTCCAGAAATGCGCAGCAGGAGTACAAATGAGCGACCTCAGGCGTGAAGCACACCACGACGTCTACTTCCGAATGCGCCCACACTCGTCCGTTGAGCGGAGTAATCGAGAAGCACGCGTCCACGAACTGCATCGAGTCGTCCAGCGTCGCCTTGCGCAGATGTCGGTACTTGGTGTCGAGCGTCTTTCGCACGTCAAAGGGCGACTGCGTGAACCCCGCATCTTCTGCCTCCACTTCCTGTAGCTGCAGATGCAGCTGCTCGCGCTCTGCTGCCTCCATCCGGGCGAGTTCTTCCAGTAACTGGGTCCGCTCGAGCTCCTCGTGGGCGCGGTCTGCGAAGGACTTCCACGAGAAGTCGAGCGTGAACTCGGACTCGTTGCAGATCTTGACCGTCTTTCGCGACGACAGCGACAGATACGTGGCGTTGGGCTCCACCAGCGGCTGGCTCAAGAAGACGTCGACGTTGACGACGCGGCCGCCCAACTGCACGACTGCCGTCTGCCCGCTGTCGTCCTTCACCTCCAGCTCGCCTCGCCCCGACTCCAGGTCGGGCGGCACCAGCACCAGCTCGATCTGTACCGCCGCTCCCTGCGCCAGCGTCGCACTCGGTGGAGTGACGCGGAAGTGCTCGCTCGTGTGGAACGCGAAGGAAGAGCCGCGCGTGCCCACGTTCCGCACGGTCAGGACGCGCGTCGTGGGCATCTTGACGGGGCAGACCCCAAACTCGAGCTCGTCCGGCAGGTCCAGCGCCGCGAAGCGCCCGCGCACACGAACGGGCAGCAGAAAGCGCTCGCGCTCCGTGCAGCACACGAGGTCGATCGCGTAGTCCGTGACCTCTTGCGGCATAAAGTCGAGCGCGAAGGCGATCTCCATGCCGGCGGCCACCTTGCCGTCGACTCGAGGGTCCGCTTTGCCAGCAGCTTTCTCTCGGCTGCCTGCGTCCCAAGGCCGCACGCGGAAGACGGGCGAGCGCGGGGGCTCGATCTTGAGGCGCCGCACCACGGTGTCGCAGTTGCGGAAGCGCAGCTTGATCGTGAGCGGCTGGAAGGGCGTGTACTCGTCGATCCAGACTTCGGCCGGCGTGGGCTCGAACAGAGGCTGGTGCAGCGGCACCACGCTGGACACGCGCGCCGTGTGGTCCTCGGCGTTCACGAGCTCCACGATGCGACTCGTCGCGTGCTTGGCGGCATGGGCCTTGGCCGCCGAGAAGGCCGTCAGGATCTCGCTCGGTTTCTGCGGACAGTCAACAACAACAACAACAACAACAACAACAACAACAACAACAGGTGAGACTGCGGGTGACGGGCGCCACCAACGCGTTCGTCCGCAGCTCTGCGTACCAGGCGCTGCGCCTTCTTGGACATGCTGTCCTGGCCTGCCCTTGAGTCGAGATATTGTCGAGTGCCCCTTCACCTTGAAGCCGACGACTCGCCCCAACAGGCGGTCAGCGGAGCTATCCATTGCCTCGCTGTCGCCGGCGGAGCCGAGTCGCCCTGGCCAAGGGGGTTGCCGGCGCCGTACGCGTCGGCACCGTGCGTCTCGGCAGCCCGCTGTCCTCCGCGCGACGCCATTGTCCCGCAGCAGCGTCTTCGCCAGCTGCGAAAAACTACCCACGAACCTTCCTCCAAATCGCTTGATCGGGCGTGCGACGTCAGTCCGGAATTTGCTCGGCGTCACTCAAGCGCCTCCTGGAAGCAGCAGCCAGACCACAGCTCCGTCCGTCCGTCCGTCCCCGTAGCCACTTCAAGGTCTCACAGCTCCCCGTACGCGCCTCCCGCCGCTCCTCACTTGAGAGCCCATGGCCGCGCGCGTCAAGCAGGTGCTGCAGCGCTACGGGCGCACCGCCTTCCTCTTCCACTCCACCGTCTTCGCCTCGACCCTCGCGGGCTCGTACGCGGCCATCAACCAGGGCGTCGACCTGCAGGCGCTGGCCAAGCGCGTCCCCTTCGTGGACCTCTCGGGCTTCGACCCGGACGCCGGCACGCTGGCGCTCGCCTACCTCT
>JAIKVH010000226.1:0-17677 GCA_024679275.1 Phytophthora niederhauseri
AAGCCAATGGGCAACAAGAAAGATCAGTGCAGACTATGGTGAGGAGCATCCGGGCCTATGTAGCAGAGGCTGATCAGAGCGACTGGGATGATCATGCAGAGAAGTTGGTGTCCGCCTTAAACACCTCCTTCGATTCGACCCGGCTCGAAACGCCCTTTTATCTGGTCCATGGCTGGGATGCGAAGAGCACCGTGTCTGCAATGCTATGTCCATCACCCACAGGGCTTGAACAGAAATCGGCTTACGAGTGGAGACGCAAGCTACAACGCGACTATAGGTTCGCCCATGCTTGGGCTCGAGACTTACAGAAGCAAGCTAAGCGGCTGCGCTCAGAAGTTCAGACTCAGAGATGGCAGGAGCTCTCGGAAAGACTCAAAATTGGATTCCAAGTTGGTGACTCTGTCTGGCTGTATCTGGGCCGTGTGCAACCCGGGTTGACCAGGAAATTCGCGCATGTGTGGCATGGTCCCTTTCGAATTGAAGAAGTCCACGATGATTTCCGCGTACAGCTAAAGATCGAAGGTACCGGCTATCGAATTGGTCCATGGGTACATATCAGCAGATTGAAGCCAAGAGTGCTCTTCCCAGAACGCCCAACAGTGGGGATCGAAGTTGCGGAGGAAGATGACTTCGATTCAGCATTGTTACCGGAAGACAGCTGGGATCCTGAAGAGCAATCTGGAGTGTACGAGGTAGAAGCTATCAAGAATGTTCGCTGGACGAAGAGGACCAGGACATCTTGGAGGGTCCGCGAGTACCTCGTGAAATGGGGGGGGGCCTCGTGAAATGGAGGGGGTACTTAGACCTAGAATGGCTCCCGGCAACACAGCTGAGTTGTGGCAACCTGCTTTACGAATTTAACAAAGGCGCTAAAGCGAGAGCTCGATTTCGAGCGATGCAAGCAGGTGATGACTCGGACGCTGTGACGGATTCCCAATAATTCTGGAATTCTGGCACTCGATGTGTTTATTGCGTATGTATAAGTTTATCGCTATGATGATCCGACCCAACAAACGAAAACAAACTGGTCGCAGAACGACAATTGATATTTGAAGAAGTGATGTGGCGAGGCAGATGTGGTGATTGATTGAGAAAATGCAGATATTGTGGAGAATTACATGGAAACTGTTGCACCTCGCTGCGGGGACCTATAGGCTTGCCAAGTTGTACTCCGGGATGCTATGACATGCAAACTACGACAGGAAGGTTCTGCTAGCGCTCGCGCTCAGGCTGGCGGCAGGGGTAGCCGGTTCTGGCGGCGCTGCGTGGGATTGAGTATGTCCGCTCGGAGTTCGTCTGGAGCGAGACGCAGGAAGGCGTCATCGTTACGCCGTGTCGCCCACTGGGTTCGGATGGGTTCGTCTTCGTCCAAAGCAGCAAGCTGCTTGAACACGTCCGGCTCGTGTTCCAGGTCGCGCCAGATCCAAGGGCAGCAGTAGATTGGCGCCACCCAGATGCCAGGTTCCCACCAAATTGTCGGCACGAATCCTTCCGTGGCTTCCAGGAGTGCCACTTGCTCGTCCAAGTCTTTGCGAAACTGGGAGCGACGCACCTTGAGGTCGGTGTGAAGACCTCGGGATTGGGGTTCAGATTCGTCAATTGTGACCCAATGCCCGCCTTCCCAGTAGAGCCGAGCGGCCTTGCGCATCCACCCGATGAAGCGGGCAATCCCGTGAATGAACTCCAGCTGGAGCTTTTGGCGCAGGTGGAAGTAGAAGCTCTTGACGCGCTTGTCATACATGGCAGCCCAGGGTTCAGCTTGAAGTAGCTTCTCGTATTTGGCTCGGTCCCAACGTGTTTTGATCTCGTCCGTATGAGTCTTGACTGGCACGAAGCTGGGAAATCCCAGATTCTGAGGAACTTGGTTGGTCAGAGGCTGCTTCTGGACCAGAATCCCGAGGTAACGCCAGTTTTTGTCGGCGGGGCCCGGAATCTCGATGATGTCCTTCTCTTGGGGCGTCATGTCTTTCAGTGCCTTCTTGTACAGTCGGTACTTCGAAGCTGGGACTTTGACAACCACCAAATCCTGTGTTGGCACTGAGCCGGCCCGCGCCGTAGCCGGAGGATTGGACCTCTTGGAAGATCTGGCCTGAAGCCTTGCGTTTCCGGGCCGAGTAGGCTTCGTCTCCCGTGTCACCATGCGAGGAGAGAGATGAGAAGTCCGACTGGAAGGTGTTGCTACCATCGTCCCTGTCGGAGTTGCCGGGCAGCGGAGATAGGGACTCGGAAGGAGACAAGCTCTCGGACGGCAAGTCAGGTCAGAATGGAGGCGCACTCGTGCGCTGAGAGAGGTTCTGCACAGCTTGATCCAAGAAGTATTCTGGGGCATTGCGAGCCCACGGTGTGGAATCCATCCGGTTCCAGTATGCCATTGATTCCAGCATCGGCATTAACTCCTTTTGCCGGAACTGCGTGTGCAACGCCGTGTCCATTCGAGCAAACGCCAGCGAGTCCAAGTACGATGTCCCGAAGAGCACGAGCTCCTTGACGTCGGCACGCACTTCACTCCATGTCACTGTCGACGGCAGAGAGGCGGCGGCTAGTTCTACGCTCACGACGTACTTGGCGTTGCGTGAGCGTGCACCCCTGGAACTTCCCGAATAGTTGCTAGGCCGAGCTTGAGGCAGGGACGGAGGCTGCGTCGCCGCAGGCTCTGGTGTGGTCAAGTCCACCACTGAGTGTGAACTCTCGCTAGACTCCTCTGCGGACCCAGACCATGCTTGGGCAGCTGGCTTCGGCTTACGTGCAGGCTTGAACGGCGACTTGGATTTGGCGCTGGGCGTAGATGTCTTTTTCTTAGAAAAAGGAGGCTGTCCAGCAGTGACCACGCTATGTCAGCCTCTAGACAGATCCAATTGACGGACGGAGTCGCGACGAGGAGAGGCAACGCGTTGAAGCCCCTCAGAAGTGACTTGGGACAGCACAGACGTTGGTGCTGGAGCCTTGTTCTCGGATTCAGCTTCCTGCAATACCTCAGAATCTCCAGGGCCTTGCGCACTGGATGCATTCTCGGACCCTTAAGCCCACTCTGTTGCAGACGGATAAGAGGGTGCTTCAAAGTCGAACGCCTTCAATTCTTCGACGTCTACCCGCGTGACCCAATCCGGAGGCGGAGCTGTACCCGCTTGGTAATGCTCAAACAAGCTAAGCAATTGCGGCCAATTACCCCGCAAACGGCCATGCTCTCGCAAGAGGTCCATCAACGGCCATGGCTCAAGAAGCCGAGAATTTCGGAGCTGAGCTTCGATCGTTCTACATGAAGCTTCAGCCTGGCGAGCCCTCTCCTCACTGGATCTGGCACGAGTCTCCAGAGCGGCGATGCGTTGATCGCGCTCTCGGAGCTCAAGTGCATGACGACGTCTAGTCTCTTCGATGACTTGATTGTGGACTTGAGTATTACGTCGGCGTTCGACTTCGACTCGATCGGTCCAGAACTCGCGCTGGTTCTGCAGCTCATGGCTTAGACGGCGGCTCTCCGTCAGCCACGCAACCGTGTCGATGACTTGCGGGTCTCGAGCGAGCTCCTCCAGAGCCCGGATATGCGTCAGGAGCAGGTGGATGTATCAAGGCAAAGTCAACGTACGGCGCGCGAAGTTCTCCACCCCAAAGTAGCGAAGTGCAGGAAGCGCCTCCCGCAAAATTTGCGCTCCAGACGCTGCCAGAGATGTCGCCGGTGGCAATGACGCGTTGGGAACTGGCTGCAGAGAGTTCGCACGCACATCTTCGCGTATGATACGAGCTAGATCGGAGAAATCTTGGTCCGACAGGTAACCACCTTCAACGAGGCGCTCGATGTCGCTCTCGCCGTCCCGAACAGGTGCGTCAGCAGCAATGTCTGCCAGGGTAGCCGGCACCCCAACAAGTGATGGCCGAAACCCAGGATCTCCGCAGTCACGGAACACGTAACACGGAGTGACGAGACGCGCCCGTGGCGGCACAGAAGAGGAACGCGTAAATGATGCAGCGGCTGGGGTCGGCGTACTGAAGATGCCGTCAGTTGCGAGACGCGGTGTCCTCCATCTCCGCTACGACTGGAGTTGCCAGCGCTAGAAGCGGAAGACTGCGTCAAGATGTCCTGCAATCCCTCCTGGGTGCTGCTGCCAGCCGCCGACGCCTTCCTGAAGTCGGCGCTCAACACCACCCCCACGTGCGAGGCCCTCGCGTCCGCGAGGAGTTGGCCTTCACTTGCATGCGCGTCCGCCTGTGTCGCTACGTCCTCGTGCGGGGCCCTCGCGTCCGCGAGGAGTTGGCCCTCACCGGACGCCTCGGACATCGGCTCTGCGGCAGATGGAGCGCGTTGCTCGAGCTCTCCCCGTTCGTCGCCTCGAGAGGCGCCTTGATCTGGTTGGTCGTGGTCGCCGCTGCCTCCTGCGGCTTGCCCCGGGTCAGCTGGTGGCGCACGCGCGCCCTTGGACGGTTCAGCGGCACCAGGCGGCGATGCCATGTGTGTTCCGCGCTGCTCTTGAAGATGCTGGATGCTTGGACTTTCGAGAATGATCTCGAACGACGTTTTTTTTCGGATCTCGTGCGACACGCGCGGCGACATTGTGATTGGTCGCTCAGATTTGGGTCTGTTTTGGGGCAAGTTGACCCATCTCGGCATTGAAGTTTCCTCAGTGGTCAAGTTGGCCAATGGGGCGGTTGTTACGCGTTGCTGTCACTAAAATTTGGGTCATGGGACCAAAACCCCGGAGTTGCTCATATTGTGGAGCTCAATGCTGTCACTAAAATTTGGGTCATGGGACCAAAACCCCGGAGTTGCTCATATTGTGGAGCTCACGGATTGGTGGAAATGTGTTAGTCCAGAATGACGATCACGGTACCAGATAAGTGGTACATTCTTGGAACCTGGCAACCGTGCCTGAGATTCTGAGAGTTCGGGCGGGACTTGGAGCCGAATAAAAACAAGAGTATGGTTGTTGCGGACGTGCAACCTTGGAAAGCAGGTCGGCGTAGGCGAATGGATCCCGTTCCTAGAAGTTCCCTGGAATGTGTGCGACCTTCCCTACAAACCTGCGCAAGGCGGGACTCGACTCTGGGTTACGACCTGGGAACTGAGGCACTTCTCAGATTCCCCGTTGTTTTCCCAGAATAACGACTCCCAAAGGGTTACGACCTGGGAACTGAGGCACTTCTCAGATTCCCCGTTGTTTTCCCAGAATAACGACTCCCAACCTTCACGACCTCGGCCTTACTTCCCACAAAAGTCCAAGAACCACCTCTTTGCGAGGCGCTTCAGGGCTCCAAATCCAAGAAAACTTGGTTTCACTATGACATCTTCCAAGATCCAAGGTGTACCCAACAACTCCGAGAAGGGATCCAGATCGGCGACCCTTCAAGGCCATACCAACACTCCGCAGAAAGATCGCAGTCTCCGAAGAGTCGCTTAGGAAAGATTTTGTCTGCATGTGACCTTTAACCAAACAGAGTTCGTTTTACCTCGAAGGGCACAAGTGCTTCTTTCACAGCCTGGAAGGCCGTTCTCCACGACAAAATTCAAAGTACTTTAGGTAAGTGATCCACTGCTTCGGCCTGGAAGTGATCATATCTATTCCATATCTGTATATTTGGCGGATTGCAGACCGTCTTTGCTGTATATTTGCGATCTATTGGCCCTGTGTCGAACTGAAGAAGTTGGCGACAGGGTAGATCGTTTCCTCTCTCTGAGAGGTGGTGCGCGTTCCCAAGATTGATCAAGTGTCTTGGATTTGAACCAGTTGACTTGTATTTTGGCCTTAGCCTTGGGCGTAGAGAAAGAAGAGAGGGCAAAGAAGTATTTGTGTGATTGTATAACGTGTATAACTCTATTAGGGTTGGGTTGTTCTAGCGTTAGCCTGGCGTAGCTGTCTGATTCACGGGGTCGATACTAACCTCCTGGTGAAAAGAACCGCTACCTACGGGATACACATCGTGCGCCTGACCAACAGCGTGTACTGGACAACACACACCCTGTGCCAGCCGAGACGGATCCAAAGCTCTAGTAGCCTGAGGTCTGTCAAGGAGGGCCTATAACTGTTTTCTGAAACACCGCATCGCCTCGTCACAATTTTGTCCCTGATAAACTCGAACCAATTGTGCGTGACTTCATCGGCAAACGATTTGGAGGTGTTAAACCGGAGTACTGCTCGCTGTGATGCCATGTGAAGCAGTCTGGGGATCGTCGGACACCTCAAACGTCACGCCTTGGTGTTGCGAAATACTCGGCTGTCTCAAGACATCGTACTTCTATTTCATCAATTTCATCTTTCTCCCCGCTGGCTTCGATCGTTGGCAGCGGGACTCGCTCAGACCAGGCAGTCCTCAGTACCGCTCTGGTTCCTATGCTTTCGGCCACAATCGTGACCAAAGCTAATCCACATCCAATCACCCCGGTTCGTTCTACTCCAAGTCGCATCGAGGGCGACACGACCGTCCGTCGCTTTCGGAACGAGACGAACCACGACAGTCGACCGAACAAAGCCCTCGACCCAGCACGTCTCATGTTCCTACTGAAAGACTATCCGCATCTCTCAACGCTGCTCGAAGTTGTCAATGTTGGGATTACACCAGTGTGGACTGAAAAAGAACCGCGGAGCAGGAGAACGCACAAGAATCATGGATCCTTCCAGCGTTACCTCAATGCATCACTGCGCAGCATTCGCATAGGTCAAGACACCGGCAGATATCTCGTGGTTGACGCAGACATCCTGGACCAATGGCAGTCCGTGCACTGTAGTCCGTTTGGAGCAGTAGAGAAGGGCGACGTCGATCCACTGCTCGAGATCAGTCTCATCCATGATCTTTCGTTCCGTGATGGAACTTCAGCAAATGATTGACTGGACAAGTCCTGTTTACCGGAGATCGAGTACGCATACGTGACAGCACTTGCCATTCGAATCGAGTACCTCGCGATCAACTATCCTGCATACGAAGTTCGAATTCTCAAAGGCGACGTGAAAGGAGCTTATCGTCACCTCATGACAAACGCCAATAACGCTCACCGTATGGCCGGCCTCATCCGAGAGCTCAACACCCTGGTGATCGACCTAGCTGCGCCTTTCGGTTGGTCAGGCTCCCCCAAGTTCTACGGGGTCTTCGGTCGCGCGATTTCTTGGCTGGTATCGGACAACGCACCATCCACTGTCGCAAACTCGGCCGACTCAACTCCATTCTTCGGGTACGAGTGGGTCGACGACCACGGTATGATTGAACCAGCCGTGGATGATCGGCTCCAATTGTCGGAGGCCACCCTTCGGCACGCCATGCTCGCAATTTTGGGACCGCGCTCAGTCAACGAGGCCAAGTTTTCGTCACGGGAAACCCGCCTCACTGTTCTTGTCCTGACGTGGGACACACAGTCACGAACGGTATCAATTCCCCAAGCCAAGATTGATAAAGGCATCAATCGGATCGACGTTTTGTTATTAAAAGGTGCAGCTACGCAGATGGAGCTTAACAAGGTTCTGGGCAGCTTACGCTACATATCCACCTGCCTTCGAACAGCTAAACCTTTCTTTCTGCGACTACAGTCAGCGGCAACACGAAGGCCACGTTTCGAAAGAAATGACCTAATAGAAGCAGTCGTCATGGATCTGCGCTGGTTCCTACACATCTTGCGTGATGGTCACCTCTCCGAACTACCATTGTGCATGTTTGGGGCCACACCAGTTCCCAACTTCCATCTCTACATGGACGCGTCGGATACGGGGCTGGCTGTACTACATCCAGCTCGAAACGAATTTCTTCAAGTACGGTTCGACGCGGAGGAAATCCACCTCATCGAGTCAGGAGCACTGTCCATCAACGTTCGAGAGCACTTGTGTATTGCGCTGGCCGTGTGGACATGGGGTGTGCACATGGCCGCGGACTCGCCATCAATGGTGAACCACATCCGTTGCTGGAGCGATAACACATCCGCAGTAGCGTGGAGCAGTCGGCTAGCAAGTCCGTGCAACGAGGCTCAAGAAATCAATCGTGCCATTGGGCTTGGAGAAGCGGTATTCAATATTCGGATGTCGGCGGCTCACCTACTAGGGGCGACCAATCGGGTGGCGGACGCGGCTTCAAGAGCATGGAATGAACCTCATGCGTCGGTGTGGACTAACTTCTCTATGAATTGGACGCAGGTTCCAGTAGCACCAACCTGGCGAAAGATCTACAAGACGTTCTCTTCAAACTGCAAGCCGAGTCTCTGGCCCCGACGTCGACTGTCAAGTACTCGAGCACCTGGAAACAGTGGGAAGCCTGGTGCACGATCATGCAGTTCTCCCCATGGTTATCCGACAACCGCGTCCAACAATCATTTCAACTCGCGCTGTTTGCGGTATACTGCTGGCGCTACGGCTTCAGCCAATCTGGGCAAGGAAACTCGGCATCAACTATCCTCTCCAAAATCAGCCATGTGTCGTGGAATCATCAGATCAATCTCGGATACAGCGTCGGCTTACTCCCAGGGCACAAGCTTGCGATCACCGGAATGCGGCGGCACGATCGCCCGTCAGCGCGCAAACACCCAATGCCCATCCCGATGCTCAAGGCACTTCACCGCACCCTCAACTTCAGCATCGCCCAAGACCGGGTACTGTGGGGCGCTGTGGTCCTGGGTTTCTTCTATCTGCTTCGGCGATCAGAATATCTCGCCCATGGACAAAAAGTGAAATCGTACGCAATCACGCGCGACGACGTTCAAGTGCTCGACGTCAGAGGAAACCCATGTTCCTCCCTGAGCTCGGCATCCAAGGTGGTCGTCCGATTTCGCGGCAGCAAGAACGATCAGTTTGGCGAAGGCACCACAAGAACGCTCGAGCGATCCGGTTCTGCTTGGTGCTGTCCGGTCCAAGCAGCATGGTTTCTCATCCATCACCACGCGTATATCGGTGCAAGACCGGACTCGCTGCTATGTCAAGTAACCAAGGGGCAAAATCTTCAAGTAAATGTCATGGTCGCAGCCATAAAACAAGCTGCGAGATCCGTCGGAGCAGACCCAAGACTCTTTGGCTCCCATTCCCTGCGCAGCGGCGGGGCGACCGCACTCTTCAACGCCGGCGTGGACAGCCTCGCGATCAAGAAGTTTGGGCGCTGGCGATCTGAAGCGGTGGAGCGATACACGACAATCCAGGACGACATCACCGCTTCATTAGCCTCAGCCACCCGTGACCAGCAGCGTCTACACATTGGGCAACCTCCACGCCACGCCCTTGGCCGCGGGAGGCGCTGCTAATTCACGTCTTTCTTCGTCGCCGCGGTGCGAGTGGGTGGCGGCCGGTGGCACGTTGGAAAACTTCTTGATGAGTGGGCCTGTGAAGAACAATTCGGGGGAAACGGAGTTTGAAGAATTATGGGTGGGGGACAAGCTATCAAAATACTTTCGTGGCTCGATGCCCGAGCGGTCGGTTCACGTGCTAGTTGAGCGGACGGAGCACTCAAAGAAGCAGAAGATCGGCAGTGCGCCGTCATCGTTTTTGGATGAGCAGAAAGCAAGCGCCAGGAAAAGTGGAGACTTGCCGCGGAAAACAGAAGATTTCCTGAAGCTGTTCGACTGGAACGACGCTAATTGCGGGCAGCTGAAGGATATTAAAGCTATCGGAGACATTGTTGGGTTTACCGGCACAAAATTCTACGTGCGGAGGGAGATTCCGTGTGTGTGCTGAAGGCGTTCGTGGACTCATTCAACGAGAAGCTGTTCGAGGACACAAATGCGGAATTCGAGAAGCAGTTCATTTTCATGGGGAGTCCAGGACTGGGCAAGAGCTGTATTTTGCCGTTGATTTGCTTCTACCTGGCGATCGTAAATGAGGTACCGGTTGTATGGCACCGCCATCTTACGGCAGGATCGGAAAACCCAGTTACGCGTTTGTTTGACCAAGGCAAATACTACGAGTGGCTCGACGAAGACACCCACATCTACAAAATCATCTACAAGTCGCAATCCAGTGACGGGTTTGATCGCCGTAGCTGCTGGTTCTGTATCGACGGCATGAATCAGGAGCAGCTCAAGCAAAACAAATTTGGCACGTTTTACACGCTACTAGCGACATCAGGGCAATTCAAATCAAAGGGCGAGGGTAGCGTAGACCAGGTGACCTGTCTGCTGCCGTACTGGAGAGAAGATGACTTGGAGGATTTGGCTAGGAAATCGAAACTGGATAACCCTGCCGATCGGTATTTCGTGTCTGGCGGAAACGTTCGTTTCTTTGTGATCCCGATTGGTGTGGCCAAGAAACAACTACACGGTGCATTCCGCGAAATCAGCACCGCAACGGCAGGTTCACTACTGACTTCCAATGGAACTGGCTCACAAGAACCGATTGACCATTCGCATGATGGGGGTACGTGACGCGACAGATCCGGAGCAGTACACTGATCCATTTTACTGGAGAGCGTTTGTTTCGTCGAAATTGGCGCTGAATACGTCGTCAACAATGGCGGGACCCGAGTTCTTCCATCAGTACGTTATGGTTGCGAAAGATATGAACGACCCTCGCCTCCTGGGTATTGCACGCGAACAACTCTTACGCGAGCAACACAAAATTGGCATATCCTATATGAAATACGACAACTTGAATCGGAAGACCAATATGGATAGTTGGCGCGGCGTGATGCGTCAGGATATGGGAACGGTAACATTCGGTCGGTCGTCTGGATCGGACGAAGATCCAATCATCCAGCGCAAAGGTAAAACTCTGGAAGGATTCGCTGCGGTGATGACAGAGTGGGCCAAAAACCCTGACATGATGGACTACTGGATCCCCGCGTCGAGCACGTTTGAAACGAGTGATGCGGTTGCAAAGTGGAGCTTTGTGGGGGAGAAGGTGACATCCGCTGGCACTTACACGCCCTATACGGAGGAGCGTTTTTGTTTGTTGCAGCTGACGATGGCCAAAACACACACGTGCAAGGAGAGCGTTCTGTCGGCATTTGCGAAGCCGTTTCTCGATGCGAACAAGAAAGTTTGTTATATGGCACTCCTGTGTGTTGACGAAGCTGATGAAAAGAGGAGTGGCAAAACCTTGACTGAGCAACAGAAGAACACCAAAAGAACGGAGGCATTCCGATTGAGTCATGTAGTGATCGAGAAAGAGAAGAAGACTGAAGCGGCCGGGAGCGGGACGCCTCCAGCCTTTCCGCTGTATGTCGCGACGTACAAACTGCTGCAAAGTCGACCATTCCGATCGATAATAGGTAGGCAGCCCGCCACCTATCTCCTCAGTTCCAAAATCTACAGAGCGCTCCATTAGTAATACGTGCATTTTGGCTCACATGGTTGTTTCCTTTTCGAGCCGCTATAATTCCTGCTCACTAATAATTATTACTCCCGTTCGCCTACTTCACAACCACCATTAACAAACGTCACCCACACTGTCAGCAAACTTGACCCAGCTTAATCGTCTGACGTCGTTTTCCTCTATTCGTATCGATAGAAAATGATTCTTAGTCCGAATTGGTTAGACAATCATCCGACGTGAAAACTCGTATGAAGTTCGATAGGATTTTGATGACGTTAGATAGGATTTAGGTGCACTTGACCGCTTTAATGCCGCACTTGCCCCTATATTGCCAGCTTCGCAGTGCAACTACGCAGTGCGTAGTTGGCACTGAAGCGTTCGAGTGTTTGCCTCAGTACGCGCACAGTCTCGCCGTAGCGTGGCCATTAATTGCAGCCAAACAAATCGTTTTCCACTAGTACAGTATGCATTACTTGGCTGTAAGCTTAACTCTTCATGGTGGGTCCCGCGCAGTTATTACTACATGTAGCGCTCATTAGACTCAAATGTGGTACTAGCCGCGTAGCGCATGCAAAGATGCATTGCTAGGCTTCGTTCGGCAAGCTGCAGAGCTCACCCCACTTGAGTCCAACTGCCTCATGCCCTCGATTGCCTGGAATACAGTGGGGGCCCACTTGGGCCTCTCAAAGAAACCCATGCGCCAACAGGACATTACCGGCAACAAAAGCCGCCGATTGTACAGTAGCCCAGGGGTTTACAGAAAGCTTGAGTTAAGTAAACGCCTGTGATTGCTTGCGAGAGTCTATGTGACGAAGGTCGTGTGTTCTTGTCGCTGTAGTGGCTGTGTATACTGGGACAGTGCGCTATAGTATACGGCAGTTGGTGTATAGTTCTTTGCTAAGAGAGGGGGTTGGCACCTTCGAGGTTTTCTCCTCCTCAATTCCAAAGTCGCTCAGTGGGAAACAAGTGTTCATTACGTTGTCTTCCTGCCTACCTACGCTGCTCCTCAGAGCCGACACTCGCCTGCGCATCGTGCCAGGTTATGAGCCCAAGACTAACAAGCTTAACGGCTACATTCGTGAGGCTTCGTGCAATCTCTGGATCGAGTGCGGCGTCGTCATCTGCGAGCAGTTCAACTGCCATGACGAGTAGTGCTGCTGTCGCTGCGTCTACAGGAGCAAGTGTTGTGACTTCTGGTGTTATGAATCCCTCGAGTGGAACGAGTGGGAGTTCTGTGGCTACGAGTGTGACCTCTGCTGGTCTGGGCATGCTCGGTGGAGGTTTCTCGTTTTTCGGCTCGACTGGAAGTGGAGCCTTGTTGATGAGTGGTATTGGTATGGTTCCTGGGGCTGGTTCGGCGGCGATGGCTCCGCCAGGAATGGCTACATCTCTGAATGCGTCGGCAACGTGGCCAACAGTGCCTGCAGCTTTTGCATCGACTATGCCAGGTGCTGGGCCATTTTCGATGGCTCCGATGATGGTACCTCAGTACTCTGGTGGCGGGTTTGGTATGAAGCTGGACAACAAACCGCCGGTCATGCAGGGCAGCTTCGACCTGTACGCAGTGCAGTTGAAGACCTTCCTGACAAGATTGAATTTGTGGTGTGTTGTGGAGAACGAGGCTGCGGTTCGTGGAAGTGGGAGTGCCGATCCGTTTGCAATGATGGATAATATAGCTCGTGGAGCCATTTTGCATGGTGTTCCAACTGCAGATGCAGAGCTTATCTGTCATGAGTCGAGCGCTCAGGGGATGTGGACTTCCTTTGTCAATAAGCAGACGAAGAGGGAGTGTGCTAACTACATCTTCGCGCGACAGCGGCTGTATGCGAACAAGTATTCTCAGGAGCAAAATATGAATGAGTGGCTGCGTGAAATGCAACTTCTACGCAACGAATTGCTACATTACAAGAAGGTGATCTCAGATGAAGAATTTGCAGAAGTCCTGCTAAGTAATGTCGCGCAGACTCACCGAGAAGTTGTTCGGCAATTCTCCAAACATTACGACCCTGGATATCAGCGGTCGGCACCGCCCTCCGCTCAAGTGATGAACGCGCTTCGCGCAGAGCCGGAACTCGACGCGAGAAGTGATGAGCGACCCCACGACCAGAATATCTCCTCCGCGCAAGCTGGCAAAAAGGGTCCGGCCAAGCAGCAAGGCCAACAGCCAGGCAAAGGAAAGAGGCGTGCTCGAGGCAAATACAAGGACAAGGGCAGTCAGAGTCGAGGTGCATCCGGAGGAAAATACGGCGGAAAACGAAATGATGATGGCGACACACGTGAGTGCTGGAACTGTCATAAGACTGGTCATATTCAAGCGAATTGCCCATGTCCTCGTCGGGAGGATGATGAATCTGAGTCGCAGCTTATGAAACGGAAACGGTGGCAGAATAAGAAGAAGACTCGCAAGTCCAGTGAGAAGCAGCGAGATATTAGTATGCTGTCCCGTAGTGAAGGTGACTCAGAGCCAAGTGCAACGCAGAGTTCAATGGATAATGTTGTGGAACGGGTCCTGGACTCGGCGAGTGATTGTCATGTATGCACGAACAAGGATATCCTTACTGATCTACACCAAGATGATGGTCCTGTGGTGTTTAATTGGGAAGGCAAGGCGTCCAAAAGCAGAGGGCTGGTTGGGAGAGTGAAAGTACAAGTGAAGAATGAAAATCAGCCTGCTGTATCTGCTTCTCTCTGTCTCGGCAATGTGCTCTACACGGCTAGTGGCACAAACAATCTGCTAAGCCTAGATAAGTTGGAGAACGACGGCTGGGACTTTATCAAGTTGAAGAAGCAGAAGTGCGCTTGGCTTCGCAAGGGAAGTGAATTGCTGAAGCTAGTAAAGACTCATGGACGTTATCGCTTGCAGTCGACTGTTATTCCGGCCCAGCTAGTGGAAGCTGTGGTGGAAGGAAGACGCGATGACGAGCGAGCGCTTGTGCGATGGCACGCCAGGCTCGGCCACCTCAACTTTGGTGCTTTGCAGCAAATGGTGAGGGATGGAACTGTTGATGGCTTGGAGTTGGTGGGCAACGTTCATGTACCTGAAGACCGGTGCTGGACATGCGTGGAAGCGAAATTAAAACGGATGTCGTACAAGCGAGTGGGCACGAATAGGTCGCAAGTGCCTTACCAGAAGCTCGTGTCTTACGAGTGCTGCCTCGGCGAGCCTACCTACAATGGCTACATGCACTTTCAGCTTGTGTTGGATGAAGCCACACGATACGTATGGGGTTTTCTTCTGAAGAGAAAGGAGGAAGCTTACGACGTGGTGACGAAGCATGTTGCGTGGGTTCTCGCTCAAGGCCATCGAGTCGAAGTGTTCGGTTGTGATGGCGGAGGTGAGCTGTTTAACGATCGCTTCAAGGCATTTTTGCGAGCGCATGGAACTGCCCTGGGTAAGACCAATGCATACAGTCCCGAAGAGAACGGGCTTGTAGAACGAATGCATGGTGTCGTGCTGTCTCGTGTTCGCAGCATATTGACGATGGTGGACCAACCCAATCTACTGTGGGGTGAAGCTTTCGCCTTCGCGGTGGAAGTTCTGAACATCAGCCCGAGTTGTGCGCTGGATGGGGAGACACCGTACACTCGGCGCGTCCTGATCTCTTGGAGCTACGCACGTGGGGATGTCTGGTGTATGCGTACACTCCGAAGGTCCTGAGAAAGAATAAACTTGAGAATCCCGGGCAACCCTGCCTCTTCCTGGGATACGGTAAGGAATCAATGAGCTATCGAGTGCTGGACCTGAAGACCGGAAAGGTGAAGGAGTTAAGGACGGTAGAGTTTGCTGATAATAGGACAGTGGAGCACGATTATGTTGAGCAGCTCCTGCTCAATCGATACAAGCGTGGAAAGAACAAACTTCCGTCGCGCATTCCGTACGTTAGATTGGAGGGTTTGACGTCACCAAGTCCTGTAAGAAGCCGACTTGGAGAGCCGGAAAATGATCAACGTGATGATGAACATCGTGATAAGCGTCATTGTAGTGAGGACTTGCGGGTCCACACACCCAGTGCCGTAGTTGATGCTCCGATCGCGGTGGGTGGGCCGGCGTTGGCCAGCTCCTCTGCAGGTGGTGCGTTGAGCGTAAATCCGACGGGTACAGCTGAGGCAGTAGCTCGGTCGTCGCGTGCGCGCGGACTACGAGAAGTGGATCAACATGTGGACACTGATGGAGGAGGCGGTGCAGAAGGTGGAGTGAGCCTGCCTAACCGCAGTTGTTCTTCACCTTTGGGAGGTGGTGGAGACCTGTCTAACCGTAGTGTCTCTGCGCCTGCTCATTTCGGAGATCGACACGTATTCGGCGATCGAACACGCGCCTCAGCGACTACGAAGTGGACATTCCAGCGAGCTTGGTCATTCAGTCAGTGAATGAACTACTGGAACCAGTGTCCGGTAGAGGAAGCACTGTCTGCACCTGACGCTAAGAAATGGATTGAAGCTCTTGACAATGAATACAAAGAGCAGATTCGGAACCACATGTGGGAATTGGTTGATCGCCCACCTGGAGTGAAGGTTCTGAAGAACAAATGGGCGTTTGTGAAGAAACGGAACGCGCAAGGAGAGGTAGTGCGCTACCGAGCTCGGATCACTGTGAAAGGCTGTCAACAGGAGTTCGGAATCAATTTCTGGGAGACATACGCTCCAGTTGCAAAGATTGAGTCGGTTCGATTCATCTTGCAGCTAGCTCTGTACCTAGGACTGATGTGTCGACAAGTGGACTTTGTCACTGCATTCCTGAACGGACCTATTGGTGATGCAGATATTTATATGGAGCAGCCAGAGTATTTTGACGATGGGTCCGGCCGCGTCTGCAAACTGCACAGAGCCTCTATGGATTGAGGCAGGCGCCGCGCATTTGGTACCAGATGCTGGACAAGTACTTACATCATTACGGGTTCACGCGGACCAAGATGGACGCGGGCGTGTATGTCCGAACAGTGGGAGAGAATAAGATTTTCGTTGCAGTGTACGTTGACGATCTCTTGATTGTTGGGACGGATCCCGACATCGAGATGGTGGTAGCGGAGTTGAAGAGCGAGTTCAAGATCAAGGATCTGGGAAATGTCAAGCACCTGCTAGGGATGGAGATTACCTACGTTCCAGGACGCATGTTGACGATCTCTCAGAAGGGCTACTGCGAGAAGGTGCTGAAGAGATTTAAGATGGACAAATGCAAACCTGCACCTACTCCGCAAGTAAAAGGAAACTTGCCTCGGCCTGGTGATCCTGATGTGGAACCGGTGTGCGTGAATGCAGACCCTGATTTGGACTATCGGTAAATTGTAGGATCTTTGCAGTATCTGGCTCAGTGTTCTCGCCCAGATATTGCGAACGCCGTGAGAACTTTGGGGGAGTTCTTGAACTGTTTTACTCGCGAACATTTGGTGCTAGCAAAGAGAGTATTGCGCTACTTGAGAGGTATCACAGACTACGGACTCGTGTGGACGAGATCTGGCAAGCCGGACTTGCAGGTCGCGGCGTACGTGGATGCCTGGAGATACCCAAAGAAAGAAGTGCAACTGGTGGCACATGCAGATGCAGATCTAAGAAACGAGAAGGACGACCGGCGTTCGGTTACTGGTTTTGTGCTGCAGTTGGAAGGTTGCACGTTCGCCTACTCTAGTCGCAAGCAACGCTTGATCACGGATGATACTTGCAGCTCAGAGTTTGTGGCAGCTGCGGAGTGTTCTACGATGATAATGTGGACACACAATATTTGCAAGGAGCTTGGTATTTCTCGTAAGGAGACGGTTCTTTACACGATAACCAAGCGACCATTGCTGTGATTAAGGCCAACACTGGTGACTACAAAGTGAAAGGGTCGATCTCAAGTATCACAAAGTGCGTGATTACTTTGAGCGTGGAGAGTTTGCTGTGGAGTACTGCCCGTCCGAAGACAATGTAGCAGACATTTTGACTAAACCTCTCGGGCCGTCGCAGTTCAAGAAGCTACGCCAGCTTTTGAATGTGATGCCAGTACCTGATCTCGGAGGTGATCGGTAAGCTGACACGAGGCGAAGTGCAGCAGGAAGAGAGGAGGTCAAAGCGGCAACTACATTCGCCAAAACCACGAAGTGGGGGTGTGACGAAGGTCGTGTGTTCTTGTCGCTGTAGTGGCTGTGTATACTGGGACAGTGCGCTATAGTATACGGCAGTTGGTGTATAGTTCTTTGCTAAGAGAGGGGGTTGGCACCTTCGAGGTTTTCTCCTCCTCAATCCCAAAGTCGCTCAGTGGGAAACAAGTGTTCATTGCGTTTGTTGTCTACCTGCCTACCTACGCTGCTCCTCAGAGCCGACACTCGCCTGCGCATCGTGCCACATGTAGCGCTCATTAGACTCAAATGCGGTACTAGCCGCGTAGCGCATGCAAAGACGCATTGCTAGGCTTCGTTCGGCAAGCTGCAGAGCTCACCCCACTTGAGTCCAACTACCTCATGCCCTCGATTGCCTGGAATACAGTGGGGGCCCACTTG
>JAIKVH010000227.1:4169-17679 GCA_024679275.1 Phytophthora niederhauseri
CCCCCCGGTCCTTCCCCCATAGCGAGAACGGCACCTCCATGCGGACTCACCCGCCTGCCGCTCGATCGTCTTGATCTTCTTGAGCATTTGCGTCTCCGGTACCGAGCTCAGTATGGCTGGATCAGAAAAACAGCATAATTATCTCTTCGCCAGAGCACTTATCCACGTTAGGCGGAAGTTGTGTTGCGCTGCCTTACACCGCCTCAAGACGCTCTAACCGCTGTGTTTCCTTCTTTGCGGCAGGGACGGGCGTGACATACTTTAGTTTGTCTAACGACAGCTCCTCCATCAAATAGAGCTGTCGAAGAGACTTCACACGTGTGGTGGCCACGTAGAACGAAGACTTCTGCTGAGAACGCCTTGTACAGTGCTGAATAGGAGCCAAAATCATCTTTCCCAGAGTCATACCTTGAGACGTTTCCGTAGTGATCGAAAAAACAGGCGTCAATGGGACTTGGCTAGTACAAGTATTGAACGAACGATTTGGTAGCCCCACAGTCACGAACCTTTCAAGTCTCAACCGCACTGGTACAACTCCAAAGGGAAGAAATAGCACAAATTGCACGTGCTCGTACCCTCGCAGTTTTACAAACACCGCCTTGCACGTTTCAGACATGCATCACACCGGGCAGAAACCAAGCCTCTTCCGATGGAAGCACGCGAAGGCTCAGAGCAACGACAAACCATCTTCTGATTGTTTCCAAGGGGGCTGCCAATGTTTGATTACCACACAACACATAAACTAGTTTAACCATCACATTTTAAACATAACAAAATTTAAAATATACAATTTGAAAACCCAAAAAATCCAGAGCTTCCCCGTGCAAAGCACGGCATAGTAATGAGCTGTTTCTAATCCTACTGATTGCTGATTTCGATCCGGACTGGGGTAGGGAAGCCGTCTCTATGGCGAATATGGATTAGGTAAAGATCCTTGCCTTCTCCATCACTACAACTAGCATGGCGAACCCTTCCGTTCCTATAGCTTTACTTGAAACTAAATGCGTTATCTACACGAGGATGACGGCTCAGCAAGGGGCCGATAATTTAGCTATTTTTGCGCTATGGTTAACTCATAACTACGGTAAATGCACATAAACGATTTTAGGTTGGATAGAAGGTTGTACAAGTACTTATACCCTGAGTGTGTAAATTTCTTATAGTGCTACAATTAGAGCAAAATTCACTACGCGATATTATCGCTATCCACGTCTCACTTCCAGCTAACTGAATTGCCCTTGAAAGGCCTTCGAGACCGACTTGTATCGTAGTTCTCCTGGTACAGTCGTCGGCTTCAATGTCGAGCAACTCAACCAACTCGAGGAGCATAAGGTACCATCTCAACCGTAGGCTCCAGCACGTGTCCAGGTGGGCGACAGAACAATGTGGCGTATTTGACTTTTTTGTAATATTACAAAAATAACAAAATGAGGGCTAGAAACCTATTGACACACCCCAGATATACAATGCGGCTGACCGTAGTTTCGCAAATAGGATCACAATAGGTAGCTTGCCCACGAGTACTTAATTATCAGCCAGGTCGTCCTCATGCGCCTACGTGTCCGCCTGAATAGCAAGGTAGCGTCAGCAGCAGGCCCACTCTATAAGTGGCCGGCTCATAAGAGTCACCAACCGGCGGTTTACAGCGCAGTTGTCAACTACAAGAAAGCAAGTCGCGTATCTAACCATACGAGTCTTCCTGGGGACTTGCGTATTTTGTAGGGGCACATTGCACATAGTTCACTTAGCGCAGCTTGGAAGCTGCAAAACTATTACGCCTTTCTACAGCTGGCGAACACCCCCTCTTGCTTTGCAATCGCATGTCGTGCATGACGACGACCACGCCTAGGATACCGGTCAGGCAGCCGGCGAAGGCCGCGCCCGAGCTCTGCGTGGGCACCATGCACACGGGCTGCACTATGAGCGCCATCAAGATGTTCTATGTGGTTTGGCTGAAGGCGATCGGGAATGGGGCCGGTGAGCAGCGAGCTGCCCAACACGAGGAGGACGCGCGGGAACAGCTGGCACGAGCCCATCTGCAAGACGACGCAGCGCCAGCGGTCCCACGTGGCCCACTCGCCCAGGTTACCGAGCGCCTTGACTGAGTTGGGCACCAGCTGTGATTACCTTCATCGTCCATGCTGTTGTCGTTGTCCTCATCCTCAGCTTCATCTTTGCCGCTGCTCTCCTTTGATAATTCTTCATGTTGGCGTTTTCGTCTCCACCGCTGGGCTTAGTTTTTTTTTTCTGAACACAGAGTGGAGGATTTAATCATCGAAGCAACCCATGCAATCCTCGATTGATTCGATCTTGCTCACGAAATCCTAAATAAGAGGCTGAATGACTACTTTATAGCCGTCAGGACAAGCCAAAAGAGTAGGACCTCTAGCCGCGCGCTCGAAGTCTTAACGGAAGGCCAGATGTCATGGTCTTCCTTTGGCATCCAGAGCCATGAAGTGCACGACGTTTTCAAGCTCTCATCCGTGGAGACACTTTTGGAACTTGACCGTCTTTATGAAGGTGTAGCAGCCATGATGCGTTGCACAGTACTCCGTCTATCTTTTTGACTTTGGCCGTGGTCTTCTCTTCTTCCTTGAGGCGACCGCTTTGGCTTGGCGGAGGTTCTCAAAGGCCTCCATTAATCGAGTAGGTTGCGCTTTGATTCCACGAATTGGCGGGGGGGGGGGGGGTATTATTATCTATCTTACTTGATGCCACTGCGGCAATCCATTGCCCTTAGCACTGCACGAAGCAGGGTTTTCCAGGTGCACTAACATGACCAATACAAATCTCAAGTCATTTGCACGACCTTCACTGTGTACAAGCATTAAATTAGTATAGGATCTTGTATTCGGATGGGGTGGCCGTAGGTTGTGATCACCTTGCCAAAACATTTTTTTGTATGTGAGCCACTCGTTAGATACGCAAACACGCAAGCGTTAACACATACCAGGCCTTTTGCACCGTGTTGTGCTACTTGTGTCAAACCCGCACCGCACTACAAGCAAAATTGTCAGAGATGTGGGATTTGTTAGGGGTTGCCGTAATCGCGTGTCCAGGAGCAAACAATGTATACTATGTACAATGTATAAGCGTTGTAAGAGAATCTCCGATTGCTATTTTACTTACATGGTAGCTGGGATTGCCGAAGACCCTGCTGAAGCGCACACGACACGCTGTGCCGGATGCCTCACTTACCGTCGACGCATTCTTGTTCTAAGGACCAAAAGTTTAATATTTTCTTTTGAGGGAGAAGGGGGGGGGCTACAGTTTAACACATTGTGGGAACGTTACCCAGTGCTAGGCTATTACTAGGCTGAATGGGCTTGTTAAATGTCCATGAGGGCCAAACGAACCATCACAAATCCCTGAGGGGCTGTACTACGGACGCATTTATCACTCGAGGCCATCATTGCCGCGTTTTCTCACTAGAAACTTTCCTCTTCATCCAAATACTGTTATCTACCCTTTTCCCCATCGTTTCGGAGGTGCACTAACCGCTGTTGCCAAGCTGGGTTCCTTAATCGGGGGTCCTGTTTTTTTTTCGCTCGGGAAATTGTGTATGGTGTGGGGATCGAACATTCAGTCCACACCGCTCGGTCCTGAAGATTCAACTACTGATCCAGCACATGCGTGAACACACGAATACTCCTGCCAAAAGCTGCAGGTACAAGTTTTACGGGCTGTATCAACAATTGCGTTTGTGTCAACCGATCGCGCATGCCATCAAACATGGAGTTGGAGACGGGGCTGATGTATCGTCGTCGTACCGGGTCGGTCGTCTTGTTGACGCACGCAACTACCCATGGAACAAAATCGCCCTGTAAGTTATCACACACTTTCGAAGCTTGAAGTGCCGCTCGTGAATTTTCGAACGAGGTTACTCAAACAGTCGAGCAAAAGTTTTCGGACATGTTTGAAGTCACTTGCCTTAATCTCGGACGAGCAAATTTAGAAGTGATCCAGCATGATTCATCGATCTCTGAGCAAGAATGTTCAAATAAAGTGGTCAGTCACACACACACAAGTAATGATAAAATACGTATTCATCCTACCGATAAGTACATCATACAAACGGTATACATCGCACGAAAGGTATGCATTGTACGTAATGGATACATGGTACAAAAGAGATAGCTAACCCCTTACCCTGACGATACGCCTCCACCTCAGGGGAAATGCCCTAGTGTTCTTCCAGTAGCCGTGAAACTTTTTATTCCCCATCGCAGTAGCCAGTTCACGCACTCGCCTACCCAAATCGGTTTTGATCATGTGTTTTACGTTTTCCTTGATGAGTAATGGACGATAACAACCTGCGATTTGTACAACAGTAACCTCATCAAAACGCGGGCACCAGCAACCACCGCGCAATCGCCGATCGGGTAAAGAACCTGTCGGAAGCTACAGTAAGGCACCAACAGTACTATTGAGTGCATCGGTCTTCAATGAGTGCGGAAACAACACCACAGGAGATAACCTCCACAGACCACCGAGATCTGTTGATGAGGCTTGTTGGGGCAAGCGTGAAACCCCATTTAACCGACCCCACCGAAGCTATTAATCAGCTCTTTCGTCAACGACCTCTGCATGACGTTCCGCGTCAAAAAATTAAGCCGTTCTCCCGAGGCATGAAGCCGTGCACGAAATAATTAACAGTCAAGGTCTGATACGGCACGGCGCCAGACAGTCGAAGTCCTCGGGATAAATCCAGCTCGTATCATCACCACGCACGCACTCTACAATCGCCTTCTTCTTCCGCGACCTGGTGGGTGACAGCCTCGGAGACATAGGAGTCCTTTTAGCAGATATAGGCACCTCATACACGCTTTACTCGGACTCGTTACAATCCATACCCTCGCTACCGCTATCGTTTTCATCCTATTCGGCACTACTATAGCTATCTCCATCGAAGGGTACGGGACCATCACGCCATCATCTTTCTCGTTCGCACTTTCATCACCAAGGGTTACGCCACCACCAGCAGGGGTTACATCACCGTCCGTGGGGGTATGTCATCACCAAGAGGTACGCCGCCGTCACTACCGGATGCACGGCCGTCAGTAGGGGGTATACTGCCATCGCCGCGGGGTACTCGGGATGTGGCGTTCGCTTTATAGCGTTGGATAAACCGCTTTACTCATGTTTCGCTGGGTTTTGAGATGTTGAAGTCCGCGTTGAACTCGTCCAGGCTCCGGCAATAAAACGTCACATCGTAAAAAGTCCAGCTGCCCTTCATAAACTTGATATTGAATTACGCTCCATTCCGAAGGCTTCATCCTGTGCTTTTGTCCTCCGCCTTCGCTGCGTTTGCGGTCTGAGCCAACGTCTTTGTCACAAACATCCCAGTAGCACTTCTCTCAGCCTCTCAGAGTCGGTTCATTGACCTTTAGCTCGACAGCAGCTTGTTCTACAGTCCAATCTGGGTTCTCTACCTCCCAACGCCTATGAAGCGCAAGCTTCTTTTTCTCGATGCGCTGCACGAATACCCGCTCTTCATTCCAAAGGGGGGAGAGGGGGGGGGGGGAATGAGTGATGAGGGTCAGCCTTCTTATCTGGCCAATAAATTTGGGTATCAGATTGGGGGCAAATTGGCGTCTGATGGGGACGGGCCTGGTTGGAGGTTGCTAATTCTCAGATATGGTTGGTGTAGACCGTACATATGACCCAGAACTGGCAAATGGTTCTTGCCAAGTTGCCAAGCCAGTCTGAAATGAATATGGAGGAGCTGCAGGGCTTGATTGGGTAACCTGCGGATAAACTGGCTGGAAATGCAGTGGATCGAACTGGAAAGCCACCGGGTCTGGTAAAGTCGCTGTGTAACTAATTGGTCTGTAGGCATATACAGTGTATCTGGGGTGGTCTTGCGGGCAAAGGTGGAACCCAGGCGCGGAGCCAATATCGAACCCGGCTTCAGCTCCGACCACACCGAGACTTCGAGCTGTAAAGTTATGCGCATGTCTGCTGAGGTTGGGCCCGGTTTGATTGACACTTGGTTGGTCGTCAGCAGTAACCCGCAGCTGAACCATCTACATGCACTGTCCGCGCAGGTCACTTGTGGACACTTCTGGCGCGCTCGCCTATCCTTGGGGGTACGTTACAACTAACAACCCATGTGAAGTGTTCAATACCAGTGTCAAGCGCTATACGCAGCTAAAGGCAGCGGATACGCGCCGTTTGTTGGCGAAGCTATTGACGACTGCAGAAGATTATTCGTTGGGTGTTCCACCTCTCAGCGCTTCTGGACCAAACGCTCCGCCTTAAGGTGCAAAGCGGCTGGCCCGAACGTTAGTGGCGACCAACCGAATCGTTGTTTAGACTACGACCGAGAAGTCGGTTGTTCGCGTGTTATACTATTGCGGTGGTCATTTGGAAGACTGCCCTGAACTGTCTGAACTTGACGAGTTGAAGGTCCCCAGCAACACCAAAACTTCTGTCGTCATCTCGCCAAGGGTTTAACAGACGAGGCTACCGCTGCCAAGTTCTATCGGGTAGATGTAAAATGGCCTGTACGCCGTGCGCACGATGTTGGCATGCCACGAGGCGGGTGGGCGGTGCACCTGAGTACGTTTGAGTGCTCATGTCTTTTCTATACGAAGTTCCTGCATGAAACAACAGGATAACCGATGTCGCTCAGTTTGAAAGTAGCAACCAAGTGAAAAATGAGAAATTCTTCGTGATACTATAGCGAGCTGATGTTTTTGTTTAGCTTCAAGCTCGTGATTCCAATATTAACGGTCCATCATCTTCTCCAAAATGCAAGTCGTGCTCCTCTTCACGATTTGCAAACACAAACGCTGTGTCAGGATCCACTCCAGCAACGAACGCCTTCGCCTTCACTTACTCTTTGGTCATGGCAATAGCGTTTTTTTTATCCCTGTAGCCAACGATGGTACTTGACACTGTACAGAACTTGAGGGAACGTCGGAAACGCAAGCGGTGGAGTCGGTATTTCATGTGCACGAAGAATCTTGCTCCACATTAAGGGTAGTGATACCGCGTTTTCGTCCATTCGCTGAATGTAGTCGCACATTTCACGTGTCACATTGGCACGAGGAGGTAACGAACAAGCTATGTCTCCACGCGCGTGTGGCTTGCTGTTTGTGTAAACAATCCACCGCTTCGAAGTCGGGCACTCATGGACTTCCAGAGCGTTGCACATTTAAAAGTTCCTATGCAGTGTAGACGCTGACAGCGATGACACCCCTGGGCCATCGAGTGGTCCCCGGGTAGATCATACACCAGCGCGCCCTCGCCCAAAATATGGCAGATCAGCAAAATCGCTCCCAGCGAAACTTGACGAACGCATCTTCGCCTTGGAACTCGGCTAACTTCGCCCAGGTGTGGTTTGGAGACAGCTAGGGTGGGGATAGCTGCAGCTAGGTTCTCTGCAAACGATCTAAAGATGCTGGTTTGTTTTGTTATGTGGTGGGCTGTTGGCCGACAGTTATCTCGTGTAGATTACACTACGGTCGTGATATTTTAAATATTTAACCCTTTCGCGAGCAACTTGAATAAAGTATAGTATCCAATTCTATGTGATTCATTTCCAAAAGGACGCATTCTGCGCCCTTTTACAAAATCACGGTACTGCTTTAGCATGTCTCATGAGACATGCAATCTACTGTGATTTGGCGGTTACATAGTGTGGGAGCACGAGACTTAGAGTTTGTATGTGGAATGATTACTTTATGATTACGCCATGTACCGTTTCTTTCTTGTTATAAAAGATGGTGGTTACTAACTTGAAGTACAGCTAAAAGGGCGCAGAATGCGTCCTTTTACAGGCTGATTACCTACCGTGTTTTGATAACAGTGCAAAAGGGCGAGAAATGCGCCCCTGCACCGCGAAAGGGTTAAAAGTCTGAGCGTCAGATTAATTCGCGTGAGTTATTGTGAATCAAGGGATTTAAGCAGCGCCACCTACCCGTTAGCGCTGGGCAGCCTTAGGAGTAACTTAGAGCTGTTTGTACGTACAAGGGCCGCGGTCCACTGGTAATTGCCAACGTTTTGAACGCGTTGCCGTGCTTTCGAATAGCGGTAACAGCTCTGACAATGAGGCAAAAGAACTGATCAGGCTTGGGAACTGACAATCGGGCTACGATGCTTGGAGAAAGTACACTTAAAAAGTGCAGGATGCTAGGCATCGTAAAAGTGGTTGTTGACGATCACTTCCCAGCTGTTGTGGTTGTTCTCGTCTTTCTTAGGTTGCCATTGTCCCAAAAATGGTTGTTTGTGGTCCAATGCTGGTACACCGGATACCTGGGCTCCTTCTTGGTATGCTGTGCGTACCCGTAGGGAACCGAAGGGAGAAGTTCGGCGACGGACTTAGCGATTGTTTTTTCACGGACACACAGGGTTGCCACATCTCTACGGGAAAACAGCAGAGTAACAATGCCCGGTCAGAGAATAAAGCCAAAACCACGCATCTCCATCCTCGATTGGGGAAATTCCTATGGCAACAATGACAATGTCATGATTGCCGCTCAGCATTGTTGCACAAATTTGCGTTCCTCCAATGTCACACTTGATATGACAAGCATCGGTAGAGGTCACTGGCAAGTACGTCTGGGCACTTGCAAGCTAGGGCCCCAGCGATAACAAGACACGTCTTAAGCGCCCCTCACTGACAAATGCGTCGTATTCTGAGTGAAAGATGGAAGCCACGGCATGATTGAATTATAGCTATCAAGCCCACGCTCGATACTGTCCCCTTCACTCGCGATTATGCTCGGTGAGCCTGATTGTACGTCACATCAACTGCGTGCTCATCCTTAGCGCGAGTGGCCACATCGTGAGGCTTCATTTCAGCATGATACTTAATCCCACTCTCCACCACTTGTTGCAGCACAATCCGTATACATCACGCATATTTGTTACGGTACCGCTTCATGAATGTGACTCGGACTGCACCATTCGCATTGATACGTGCGTTGTTGAAAAATTCACACTCAACTTCTTTGCAGATGACCTTGATTGTTTCCTTGTTGTTCCGCGCCAAGCATCAGCTACAACAATGGCGTGTGAACTTGCCTGCAGCTGTCAGCTTGAATGCTTCTTAGCTAACGAAGCCCTTGTGCCTCTCCATCGTCAATGACGATGTAAGAGCACCCACGAGGTTTACAAGGAGTCTAATAATACATTTTTGTATAAAAATAGCTTGTCAGAGGAAGGCACATCCATAGAGACAATACATGAAACAAAGGTATACATTCCATTGAGATATAGATGATACAAAAAGAGTACAGAAATCTGCCTCAATACAGAACGGGCATACAATGCATATTCTCATATAACTAAAACTTCAAGGTCCAACAACAGGACGAAAGGACAAAAGGAGACGGGCAACGGTACTAATGTTGAAATATAGGATACCTTTGGTTGACCAACAGAACTCAGCTGTGAAGTTTGAACATTGGTGCGCTTTTGATCGCCTGTAGCAATCTTCTCTGCATTTACCATTCCACTTCACATTTGCACACTAGCCCTCAAACCCACCAAGCAAACCATGACCTCCATCTGTACCAAGCGTCTCCGCCTGACCTGGGCCGAGAAAGTTGGCATCATCAACAAGACAGAGCGCTCCCCCATTATGTCCTACAGGAACATCTCGCTCTGGGCCGTCAACTACACCTTTGCCCGGTCTAGCTAGGAATAAATTCTAGCAAAGTGAACATTAGAATTTTGAAAACCCAAAAATCAAATTTGAGTCAAGCGAACCCAGATGCAAAGTGAGATTGATTTTACCCAAAGTGGACATACGTGTGAGGGTGAGGGTAACGCGACGCCAGCCCCAGCAGCTCGGTGGGCCCCAGACAAACGTTGTCGGTGCCGCCTGAATCGGTTGGTCCTGGACCTCTGGGACCAAAACAGGGTGAGGCAGGAACGCTCTTGCCACACTACCAGCGAGATCAAGAAGCTCACTTCCAATTCCACCGCCACCGCAGCAGATGGCTACCCAAGCCTCCTTCCTCAAGCACTCCTGCGCCGAAAAGCAGCGTGTCCTTGACGCCCAGCGCGCTGGGCGTGGTGACAGGATCGGTGTCGCCGCTAACAACTGGATCACCCGGTCGATGCTCTACCGCATCGTGGATACCGGCCGAGCCGACGATCTAGCGCGAGGTGGAGCCCGCGCCGGCAGCGTGAAGGTCACACAGGAGGTGAAAGAGCGGCTGGAGTCGTACCTGAACGACAACAGCATCTACACCTTTGAGACATAGCGCAGCATGCTCATCTTTGACGAGGACGTGCAGGTCTCGACATTAACCATCAGCCGTCATCTGCTGGGACGGTGAAGCAGACACGAGTCGAGCCCATGACCTGTAACTCTACCACGAACAAGATCAAGCGCCAGAACTATGCCTACAGCCTGAAGAAGCACCAATGCGATGGTGACTGTATTGTCTACTTTGACGAGACGAACTTTAACGTCTATTGCAAGCGTGGACGTGGCCGCGCCAAGAAGGGCAAGAGGGCTACCGTCGTCCTCCCGCCGTCGAAAGGTGCGAACGTGCTGGTCCAGTGTGCCGTCCACTCGGCGATGGGCGTCGTCCTGTACCGCCTGGAGAGAGGTAGCATCCGGATGGAACAGAATGCAGCTTTCATCGACGACATCTACCGCACAGTCAAGGCGTCAGCGTTCTTCCGTGAAAACTACGAGGGCAAAAAGATCGTGGTAGTCTTGGACAATGCGCCTGTGCACCGGCAGACAGAGGAACGTGTGACCCCGCACGACGACTTGGCGCTACTCCGGCTTGCTCCCTATTCGCCGATGTGCAACCCCATCGAGGGTTGCTTCTCTGTGCTTAAGGCACGCATTAAGGAGCACCTTGCGTTGGATCGCGAAGCAATCTGCGATCGCAGCAACATGACCGATGACTATCAAGGAGCGCACCATGCGCTTCCTAGAGCGCGCTGCCCACGCCAGCACCAAGCACATCACGCCCACGATCGTCACGAAGATGGAGCTTCACGCTCGCGACGCTGTTAACGCTCCGGAGTTGCTGGAAGACATGGTCAAGGGACAGTAAGATGGAGGCTTGCCTCTCGCGTCTGTTCACTTTGGATAAAATCAATCTCAGTTTGCACCTGGGTTCGGTTGACTCAAATTTGATTTTTGGGTTTTCAAAATTTTAACCCCTTGAACGCGAGCGATTTCCAGCGCGCCCATTTCACTAAACCCTAGGGCAGTTATCCTTTATAATGGGGGAAGGGTTGCTATAGTGAACTCAGCATGATTTTATATCCTGTATATGGAAAGTCGCACGGAAGCCCTACTCCTATGATGGTGAAAAATATTTATCCTGTATGATGCATGATAAGAGGGCGGTTTAGATACAGCAAAAGTGTCTAACCTGTATGGTGAAGAACAAAGACATGACCGGCTTTTGACAGAAGAATGCTACCTTGCTTTAAAAAAAAGCGCTCGTGGATACCATACCTAAACTAAGATAAAAACTCTGCACCTTTTGCCTCGCATCTATCAGCCCTCAACCGTCGCGCTATCGTCGCTTAGACTGGTGGGCATCGCGCCCTCGCTGTTATCGCCTCTTCTCCGTCACTCCGTCTCTCTGCCGGCATCGACCGCAGTCGTTTGCGGATGAACCATCTTCTTCTACCATGCTGACAACATAGTATCATTGCACCGGTGCCGACGTAAGGCCATGTAGCAGGAGATAGACTCGCTGTTGTTTTGGCACACAGGTCAACGCAAAAAAACTATGAAATCTTTGAACTGCCCCGGCCCTCGCTGCGCTGTAGTAGAATGTCATTTCACTGTCCTTCCAGACCCTATTTTCCATCCACACGAAGACCGGTTTGGTCACACGGTGGTGTCTCCTTTTCACTTTGTCTGCTCTCGCCCTACTCAAAACAGTAACTACCGATTCGGTTATGGTGGCTCCACCAACACTGGTATGACGCTTGCCAGCAGACTGCAGATATGTACATACGGGATAACGATGTTGACAGCTTGTATCAGACACGTTAAGATAACTTTGCGACCAAAACAAGATTGAGCGTGCTCCAAAACCCACCAGCTATTCAACACATGACATTGGACGACCTGGAACAACAACGTTTGAACATCACCATCCTTCATTTATATGGTTTATTTCTGACGTATACGCGCAATGGGTTGGGCGATAACTATAACCGCAACATTGCATGGCAGGAGCCTCGCTGGATGCCGTGCCTTGCCCTGGTATGTAGCTTGCTCGAAACTTTGCTTGTACGGAACTGGATACGTGGTGGGCCGAAAGGTTGGAAAAGCCTGCGTCATCCTGGCACGTGGCGCAGCACCAGTCGAAGCTCTAGCGGCTATAGTCGCAACATGAATACACACGATTAGACATATGAGTAACTTGAACAGCACACAATAGCCTTGAGGCGCACCTTACCTGCATCGCACTGTTGTCCCCAAACAAAAGCCAGTAGATCTTTGGGTTGTGTTGCGAGGCTGCGGCGAACATTCTTGGCGCCGAGCGAAGCCCTAACAGCTGCAGGAACAACAGAAATATTCAAATTTGGTTAGGTGAGTGGCGTAGATAGTAGTTGTAGCAATGAGCTGCACCGCTTCCTTCGCCGTCAGGATCCTCAGCTCATCTAACCGCAGCCCGGAGAGCTGGTGCGCTGAGGCCAGGTTGGCGCTAACGGAATCTGCTGTTACGTCGGTCGAAGTACTCGCGGCTACACTAGTTGCAAGTACATACTCGGTAAAATACAAACATAACTTGAAGAATACAAGATAACATTAAGATTCACCGTTCTCTCTCGAACCGCGGGTTCCGGTATTGCTGTGGCAGTAGCTGTGGCGCAACGAAGTTGTAGAAGATTGGCACTACTCGCCTGCATCATTTACGCATGTTAGCAATATATATATATATACTCTCACAAACATCACAACCACTTACCTAGTCAATCGTGACTAGTTAGAACATCGGTTCCTCAGCTCCGACGGAGCCGCCGGTTCCGGCAAACCCGCTCTGCAGCTTTCGCGGCGGACATGAGAGTAGGGCCTTGCACTTAGATTTCCCCCCATTGTCAGGTTAGACCAATCCAGCGCGCAGAAAATCTGGTCGTTGCTCTTGGCCGGCAAGTTCTGGAATGAGATTGAACGAGTGGCGTCGGTGCTTTTAGATACCGTATTTTAGATCTCATACTACAGAGAGATCTCATAATTCAGAGCGGAGAGATAGTGCATTTGTGACATAATATGGCCATTTTTGGCAAGAAAGATCCAAAAAATACGCACAAAAAGGGTGAAATGGTGCAAAGACAAAATACAACAATACAACTTCAAGAATATGGTGTATGAAGTATGAGATCTCAAATACGGTATTATGTGGTCTACCTCATGTACTGTCTTTATTTTGAGACAGTTCAGTGGTACTTTCCAGAACCCGGCCTATCCGGCACCCCGAACCCTCTTTGACTTAAAATTTGTATGGTACATACTGAAAACAACATAAAATCCTTATCGTGTCTAATACAAGATAAGCATTTTCTGTAATCG
>JAIKVH010000228.1:0-17668 GCA_024679275.1 Phytophthora niederhauseri
GCTACTGGTACCGTGTACCACTCCAGCCGAGTTGGGCGCACGAAATCTGGTGTTTCCTACACCGCACAACCCGTCCGCGATCACGTTCAATACCATAGTTCCACTTGCACGACACCCGTCCTTGGAGGGAACGGAGATCCCCTTGGACCTCAGTCAGTCCCACTTAGACGAGAACTGTGCCTTCACGAAGCCAGCAGCAGCTCGGTACCCTAAGATGGGTACCCAGTGTAGGCTGTAGCCATGTCTCCACTGAGCCCTCCACACGAGCTCAGCGCACGGACCCCTGGCACGGGCCCAGTATACCCGGTCACGGGACATCTTCCCCGACTGCGCGTTCGACGTCCTCGTCGGACGTCCGGGTGTCGAGCGAGTTCTTGACGCAGTAGAGACTCCGCAGCACGTGCCTCCGCAGAGATGGCAGCCGGCGCGCGGGCTTGCACGCCGTCTTCGATCACCACATTGACGTCGCCTCCGACGCCCTGGAACGGGGTAGTCGTAACTCCAACCTCGTCGCCATGCAGGCGACGTAAACTCTACTTTTCGGCGCGCTCGCGGTCAGCAGCACGCGCACGCAGATCCTTCAGTCCACGCACGATCATAGTCACGGGCGAGAACGCATCCATCTCATTCTTGTTCTCAGCATTCCTCCAGACGTGGGTCACGGCACCCACCGTCACGATCACCACAGTCACCGGTGGTCCGTAAGGCGTCCAGCCCATCACGTAATTCGCCGCGTTCAGTAGTACCAGCACGATCGCCACGCCAATCTCGCCCAGCAGCGCGAACTCTAGCAAATCGTAGGCGGCCATCGGACCAAAGAACAGCAACGAGACCGCAAACTTCACCACGAGAAACGCGATCCAGAAGCCTTCGAAGGCACGCTGCCGACTCTGAGCAGCGGCCTCACGCGTTTCCCTTAGCGTATTTAGTCACCGAAGATGCCGTACTCAGGCCGAGATCGGGCAAGTAGGTGTAGAAAGTAGAGTAAGCAGCGACCCACCACTTGTGGAGCATGTGTCCGTAATCGCCATACTTCTCCTCCTGTTCCTCCAGCACGCGTACCGGCACAGCAAACACGGCTCCCCAAACAGCATACACGTACGCGGCTCCGCGCAGTTGCCGAACCACGCTGTTCAGCAGCACAGCGTTGTACTGGCAGAAGCAGGAGTTCCACAGGGAACCATTCAGGCACGCCACGCGCCACGCCTGCTCAGCAAACGCCCATCCGACGTTCCGCAGCGGAGTAGACACAACCCAGGCTAGCACGCAGCAGGCACCAGCACAGTCGTAGGCAGGTAGCAGTTCGACGGGCGCGTAGCGTTCCTGCCAGCAAGAGAGAGCAGCGAGCAAGTCGCCCATACTAGCCCAAAGTGACAATAAGGTGTACTTACTCAATCATCGTTTCCGTTGGAACGGAGTTTGTCACGGAACGCTTTCCACCCGTCCCAGTATCAACTCGACAGGTCGAATCCATCATTCAGTAGTTCGTCAAGTCCAGCCAGGCAATTAGCCTTCAATCTCGTGTTGCCTTTCTCGGCAACCCGCCATTCACAGATTTCCTTCGGAGCGCGCAGACCAAGTCCAGCCAGCCTCAAACCTCGCACGGAGCTCTCGTCGTCATGAGCGACTCCCATGAAGACTTGGCCCGCAAGTTCAAGGCGTTCCTGGACCAGCAGGACCCGCCCAGCGCGCAAGGAGTCTCGGCTACTCGGGAGCGTCTCGCTCAAGAGGTGTTCTGGGCGGCTATGCGAGACATCCTCGCCATCAACGAAGGCTCAAGCGACCTCGAGATCCTCGACAACATCGCCAAAGGAGTGCTGAACAGCGCGGACGACGCTCAAGCCCTTACCGACCCCGTCTCGATCCCGCCGGACCCGTCGACGCAGAACACGACTACGGAGGCAGCACCACACCCCATCTTCAGCAGCAAGGCCAAGAAGCGCGCCGCCACCGGGCTCGTCGCCGCGAGTGGCAAGGTCAAGAAGAAGTCGCGCTCGTCCATCGAGGAACGCCACCACCTCGACTTCGAGTTGCGCGCGGGCACGCCTAGGGACGTCGTCCACGACATCGAGGGTCTCTACCGTCACGCTCGGGCCATCGGGCTCGAGCCCTACCAGCGCGCGTTCCCGTGGGGGGACCGTCACCTTTTCTACGATCCGGAGGCGTATCCCGACGTCTACCTCGCGCATTGGCGCTTCTGGCAGTGGTTCCGGAAGGTGTTCTTCGACGGGGCGCTGCACGTGCCGCTCATCGACAAGAACGCACTCGGGCCGAGGCGTAGAAGAAGATTTACGCGGTCCGCGAGCGTCTTCGGTTCATCAACCTGTGTATCGAGACGTGGGGCTACTACTGCTTCCTGCGGCGGCTGGAAGCGCCCGGAAACAGCGAGCTGATGTGGTGGGGCGGACCTTCGAGCAAACCACCTCCGACGGGCGAGAAGCGCACGTGCCTACCAGTGCTGGGTCTCAAGCATCTGTTCAAGAAGGACAAGCCGGCGTATCACCAGCGCATTCGAGACGCTATCAAGCCGTTCAAGATCGATTCGCCGCGATTCGGGTCGCTGACAGAGATGTTGGTGCAGACGGGAGCGCTGGTCCCGACGGTCAAGCGTTCCCTGGGCCTGAGCGAGCCCTGACCCGCGTGGTGATCGACATCACGACCCCTAAGTACGTGCCGGACCATTGGGCGCCGACACTCACCGAGGGCGTCTGGCGTGACCTCATAGCCGACGAGCGGATCTCCGACCTGCGACGTTCGAGAGGCAGCTTGCGAACGGCAAGTTCGCGCCGATGAAGGTGCCGAAGTACAATCCGAAGGAGGCCAAGCACGAGGGCTTCAGCCCGCTGCTCGGAGCGGACGGCAAACCGACGGCCCTTGTGCCGGCGACCATCGTGGACGACAGCAACCCGAAGTTCCGCGAGGACCCGGACGTGGAGCCGCCAGGATGGCAGCCGAGGCGGAGGCCAAGTCGGACACGAAGGGAGATGACGAGCTGGAGTACATCAGCCGAGGAGACGAAGAGAGAGACGCCCGCGAGGAAGAGGAAGGGGAAGTCTCGGACGACGAAGAAGAAGAGGAGGAAGAAGAGGACGAGTCGGACGACGAAGAGGGGGAGGGCGACACCGACGAGATCGACGAGTAGGCCGGCCCCGAAGAGAGAGACGGATGAGAGAGATTGCCAGTAGTAATAGTTGCAGTAGTCCGTAGTTCGTCGAAGGCCGTTTGTCATTGAAGTAATGCATCTATCATCACCAAGTTCGCCCATTTCACCCTTCCCATCTTGTCCTCGACTAGTAGAAGTGCGTTCTCCCAACACACCGGGTACGATCACTTGTCGTACCATTCCAGAATCCAAAGTTCAAAGTAAAATCCAAAAGTAAAGTAAAAAGAAAGTAGAAGAAGAGGGCACTCGAGCAAATCACAGTCTCGAGCCCCATTGCCACTGCAGACTCCATGTCCACAGTCATCACCAGGTCGCGAGCACCTTGCTCACAACCGTCACCAGGCAGCAGGCACCATGCCCACAGCCATCACAAAGCTCTTGTTAGAAGAACATTTCATCCTCATCGACAGCAGCGTTAGCATCAGCAAGCCGAACGCTCCACCGTAGCTCCGGTCCAAGATCGAAGAAGCTTAGTCCTCATGGGCAACACCCTCCGCATGAATGTAAGAACGAGGTTGATAGTGATGCTCCAATAATACACTACGTGCTTCACTCAACACAAGCTATAATTGTAGCCCCATTGGATAACAGTAGAAATACTAGTCTCCTGGATTTATCAAATGTACAAGTTCATAGCACGTTACAATACCCGATGTTAAGAGCCAGAAAAAAACGAAGTCCTTATACGAGCATCTTGACGTTCCAAAAAAACCATTAACTATGGAAACCGAAATGATGGCCCTCCTGGCCCATCGTGCGGACAGAAGTTGTATTTTCCAACTTATAGCAAAGTGATACACACTTTGACGGCAATAATCGCTTCAACGACACTTGCCGATGCTAGCTTTGTCATTGATTACCTCCGCACAACGGGCCCTTTGTCTAAGCTGGTACCAACGCCTCGGATTTGTTGTTGTTGCTCCAAACGTCTAGAATACGTTTCCTGGTGGGAACCCATTCCATCAACAGCCATCCCTGATTCAATTTGCACCCGAAAGCCTAGTTCTTTTAGTTATTTCATTAAAATCAGCCGTCATCAATCACTCTCATTCTGTTTGTTAGAAGTTGTACCCCAGACATGCAAATTGGAACGTAAAGTGGATACCTAATATAAAAAGTCAAATAATGCGCACGCTATCCTCCAAAAGCGCAGACAACAACGCTGAATGAAAGACGTACCGAAATTTTACTACTCGGAAACACAACGTTATCACCATCCACATCCACAACTTGCCCTTAATAAGGGGTCTTTGGGCTTTCAGTACGAATGCCAATTGATACATCGCATTCATCCCGCATATTTGCTTGATCATAACCACGAGCACCACGAACGATGCGACCTGGAAAAGCTCGAAAACGAAAACGGGGAGGACTGTGGCGCGCACGTTTTCAGGGGTGAAGCCAGCCATTTCGGTGTGGTATCGAGCGCTCGGGAGGCGAACCATGGCGAGGATGTAGACGGTGTAGAACAGGGTTCGGAAAAAATAATTGTAATATAATAATTATAGTATTATATTGAAGGAATAACTGATTATTGGATTTTCCGGGTTTCCGTAAAATATGATATTGTACCAATAATAAATATATTGAGTTTTCACAAGATTTCAGTCGTTAAGACACTAACGTTCCCAGTTAGAATCCATTTTTACGCCCCAAATGTTAGTTTTACGGTTCAGTATTGCCCCAATAATATTTTAATTATTATTACGGGAGCCTCAAGAAATGGAATAACTGATTATACCGGGAGGAGCCTGTAGGGCACCACCAGCTTTATACTGGGAACACCCGAAGAATGAGGGAGTGGACAGCTCCCAACGGATTAATTGGACGCGTAAGCGTAACGTGGCACAACCTTCGTGCTACACCAGCCAGAAGGATGTCGACCGAGCAGGTTCAACGGCAACTTTCAAGCCAGACTGAAATGCACGTCAACAGACCCGTGCACCAGCTTCAGAAAGTGAACTGCGGCGCGCGCGATATTCATGGGTGTGGCCCCGCAGGGGCCACGCCCTTGAATCACGCGGGCTGCAGTCATCACGGCAATTAATACCGGTACCAGCACCAGCATTTTATTCCACAGGTGTTCCCAGCCAAGTCGAAGACGATCTAGTTTCGTTCAAAAAATGTCGACTGAATTACAGGCAACATTTGCTGTACTATCCCATGACACCTTAGGTTGCTTAGGCAACCTTCTCCCAACTCACTGCCCGCCGTGGGGCTCGACGTGCGATAGGTCGAGTCGCTCACAGGCCGCGATGAAGCTGCAGATGCCAGCTTTCTTCACGGAAGCTGGGTGCTTCGTGCCGCTGCGCTTCATGCTGCGGGTCTTAGCCGGCGGCTTGAACAACGCGGAGTCCGTGGTGCGAGAGAGGAGCGGGTGCGGATTAATTTGATGTATCATTTGGACGAATTCCACGTATAATCACAAAAAGGATGAATTTCATGTACCTCGGCAGCGATCGAGCCGCCGCGATAGGACTTCTGCAGTGGCTTAATCTATATGAACGCTGGGTTGTGGAATGTATCTTTTGGTGGCAATATTGACGTTCGTGGTGAGGATGAAGGAGGACTCTGCAGCCCCTTACGAGCGCGTGCGCAGTATTGGTGATGGCCACATAAGCGGTGTTTGTGCCACTGGTGTGGCACAAACTCCGCTTCACTGACTTCAACCATGGTACGAAAGGCTTCCTTACAAGATTCACTTCGACGAGTTTGAGCTTTTGCATAACGAGTTCCCAACCGTATTAGGAGTTGGAGACTTTTTTAAAGATTTAAAAATCTACCGCCAGCTTAACAGCCAATTCTAGGCTACGCATAGGTGCTTGATATTTATTATGAAAATCGTGATATAAGTAGAGTTATAAATTTCTTGTCGCGCGTTTCGCAACCTTGGAATGAGCTTCGAAAAGTGTTGACCTTGAGTCATAGATTGCTTCGTAGTATACTATGTATTAATATTCCCTACGGTAAAACGCTGCCAAAGCTTCATATAGTTCATCATCGCTGCTATCCATCATTCGATCGGAAGATGAAGATGAACCCCACTTTTGATTCAGGCAACAGCTGAACAGTTTTTTTGTGACAGCGATCAAGTATTACATCTAGTCGCTTCATGTTTTCACTTGAGAAATGCCCTCCCGGTATAAGCGCCAGCGATCTAGTTTTTTCTTAGATTTCCGATTCAATTTTATATTTTATTTACCGAGCCCTGGTGTAGAAGAAGGGTATAATCGCCTCCAAATAGGCAGTGACGACCAGACATTCCATCGTAAACAGCAGCTCCAAAGCATTGTGCAGAATGTATGACCGATCGACGTGTTGGAGATAAATACTGATTGTAGTCTGGACTTCCTTTGGCAAGGGTAGTCAATGGAGGCGTGAGAGGGCGTGAATTGCGCCAAACATACGAGGCGAAAGCTTATCGTAGCTGTTTTGTGACGTCGCGACGTTCTCAGTGTAGATATCCTTCAGCGTTTGGCACACTTTTAACTGATCCATGTCCTCTACGGATAGTTGGTGAGGAAAGCACGAGAAAATCCGAATGTCTGCGAGTTTAAGTTTCCTGAATTTATCGGGAATGTGGCACAAGAAGTCGATACTGCTCAACATACCTTGATCACTATCCCCAGCAGTGTACTGCTGAAACACCGATCCAATAGCGACTGCCCGACGATGCAACCCATATAACATTACCATCGTCTGCGAGAAATCCGTCACATACATGTCCACAATGGCCAAAAGAGACGACGCGCTCTGCATACAAGTCGCCACGTAGATAGCATTGAAGAAATCGACGGTGAAGATCACCGACTCTGTCGCGATGTCCTCAACGTGAGCGACAGACCGTAAAACAATGGTTTTTATCCCCACTTTGACCACTGGTAGAAGCGGAATGACCAAGAACTGGTACTTTGATCCAGGGGTATGAATAAAAAAATTCAATATGAAAATTGTCAATAAATATCAAGAAAATACGTATTATTGGTAAGTGCGATATTGAAATATATATCATTGACTCATACAATTACAGGGCATACAAAACCACAGCCAACGTACAGCAACGGACAGAATGCAACTGCCGACACCAGGAACTGCCACCGGACCAAAGGCGAGGTACACATGTGCATAAACTGAGATGTCATGCACTGTCCGTGTCACCCTAAATTATTGTTTTGGCCAATCAAATGATATTTTTGTTTATGGATTATGTTTTCAATACAAACTTCGAGATACTTTAAATATGTGCAAATCTTCATAATAAATGCGTTTACCAATAGAATGCATTCAGTTGGAGCGGCTGTTTTGGTAATGTACATTGACGTGCGAGCTTAGCGTCGTCACCATCAACCACTGCTGGCAGTTACATTCTGTCCGTTGCTGTAGATGAAACTGAAATATTTATCAGTATAATATCATATTATTGGCGGTCGTCATATTTAAATCATTATTATTGAGAAACAGTTTTACCAATTCAATATTATACTGAATTGGAGGAGCCCTGCTTTGATCCCTCGGCAAGACGAAAGGCCAGCTCGTAGACTGGATAAATGAACACCATCAGGTTATGCGCGTACAAGAAGTTCAAGTACTTGGTGAGCTGTTCTCGGCGCGTCAGAAGTTGCTACATGGCGGTTCCACCCATGATAACTCGAAACAACACTAAGTGGAGACTGGTGAAGGTCGGAGCGCCACAATGACATTTCAGCAATATCCTACAAAAATAACTCATTTTGCGCTTGTAAGATTTTGCAGCAGGTATTAATTTTTCAAAAAGTTAAAAATCGATATAAATTCGCAGTTCGAAGAACTGTGTTAGGGGGCCTCAGAAAAGTTTGAAGCATTGACATCCTGTAACATAACAATCAGTGTTTTTAAGTTGCTCGAGGTACAGTATTGAAATCGTGCAACATTGCTGGCAACATTGTTGGTGTACCTGAAATACGGTACACTAGAAGATTGACTCACCTTGCAGAGAAACCTCGGTTGCACGTGATGAATGACACGGATATACAAGGTCGTGCTCTGCCCGGAACAGCTCTGGATTTTACGTCGCTCTTGGGCATATAAGTTAGTGTACCGCGGTATTTTGTTTCTACCGCCAATGACAGAAAGAAGTAGAGATAACGTTATGGTATTGGTTGAGGGTAGCCACTATTAGTTGTTTTAACGAGATTCATACGAATAGTAACGGTTGTTTGGGCCAGTAGTGCATTTTTGAAGTACTTCAGTCAGTTCTTACATTTTTAACCCCTCTAGCCCCGCTTCCTGTATTCTACAGGGTAAGCACTTTTCTTATCCTGTATAATACAGGATAAGAAATCAGACATACTTTAATCAAGTGAAACTATACAAATTCCAAGTGATTGAAACCGATCACAAGATAAGCAAGGTTGTTGCTAAGCTCGTGGGGTATAATTCGTGGCCCAGGTTTTTCGAGATTTAGGGAATTTGCGCGCGCCCAGCATTCGCGCCATTCGCGAATCGGACGGACGGAAAGCAAGAGAAGGCAGACACGTCATGGATAAACGCAAGCACATCAAGCCTCTCACATGGTCCAAGCTGTGGACAAAACTAAAAAAAGCTTGGGTGGCGGTTTGAGCGGCCGAAGAGTCTCTCCAACGAAAGTCGCTTCTACACACGTGCAGGATGGGAGAAGCGACCGAATGCAACACACCTTGTCGACTATTTTGACGGAGCAGATGAAGTCTGGAAGCATCTATCAGTCCACGGTACGCGGCAAGTTACAATAATAGCTTTGTTTGTTTTCTAACGCTACGACAGTTCTGTACGACGAGGCCCCTCCTACCAAACGCCAAGCTACGGAAGCCACTGACCGCGAGGCGCAGACACCCGCGGGGGCGGCAGCGGCGACCGCCGTGGCGTCCGACGCGCCGGTCGAGGCTTCGCGGGCACGCCAATCCACACTTCTACCTCTGAACCCAACCCCGAGACCTGCCCCAAAGTCCCCATCCAAGTCGCCAACGAAGACGCCCGCCACTGTGCCCGCCGAGTCGCCGTCCCAGTCGTCCCCGCCACCAGCGAAGTCGCTCACAAAGGCGCCGGCGAAGCCTCCCGCCAAGGCCCCCGCCAAAGCACCAGCCCCGTCGTCAGCAGAGACGACCCCAGCGAAGTCGCCCGGCAAGGCGCCCGCCAAGTCACCAGCAGAAGCGACCCCAAAGAAGCGCGCGCGGAAAGCAACATCTCCAACGCGGGTCGGCCCTTCGCCAGCGACCCCTAGACGTGTTCAGCCGCCTCGAAGCGCTCGCCGTCCGGCTGAAAGTGTCGACATCTCTACCGGCAACGATCAAATGGGCTCTGGTGATGACGTTGACTATAGGGTTGACAAGGATGAAGGCGAATCCGATGTAGAAGGCACAAGCGAGAGCTCGGCAAGCGAAGATGAAGCAACAAGTGATGAAGAAGACGCTGTCGATCTGTCTGCCGGAACGCCGTTTGACAAGATGACCAAGGACCAGTTGAGTGAGCACGCGAAGACTGGCTGGACGACATACTTCGAAGACGAAAGTAAGTACCGATCTGTATTATACAGGATATCGTTCTAATGATGCTCGCGTTATCCTGTACGAGACACTAACGAAACTTGTTGCCTTGATGCTGAAGGTACTTCTCTGCAACGTCCCGCTGCCGAGCTCGCACACGCTTCTGCTGATCCGACTGAGTTGGCAACTGCACTGGGAAATAGTGTTGAAGGGCTCGTCTTCTTGTTTTTGCCAAACTCGATGTGGCTGTCGATTGCAACCGAGTCGAACCGATACCAGCTACAGCGCCGAACCCAGGCCGCGACCGAGATCATGGATCGCCAAGGACGCATCAAGGCAAGGCGCCCTGGGTACAAGATGAAGACATTGCAGCAAGTGCAGAAGGAGCTGCAAGCGTTCAAGCCCATACAAGCGCATGAGCTGACGACTTTCATCGGGCTTTTGTGCGCGCTCGCACGCTGTGCCCTTTCCGAGAAAAGATGGCCAGGCACTGGACCGTGGATGCACAAGGTGCGGTGCCCAAAGGCACGTTTGGACGCTACATGTCAAGGCGGCGCTTCGAGAAAATTGTAAGGTTCCTACACTTTAGCGACAACCACGGGTCCACGTACGCAAGTACAAAACCTGGAAGATCAAGCCCATCGCAGACACGATCAACACTACCTTCAAGCTGGGGATGACGGTCGGCCAACGGATCGCATTCGACGAAGGAATGATTCCTATGAGAAGCAAGTACAACCCCATGCGGCAGTATCTATGAGGAAAGCCCCATCCTTGGGGAACCAAGTGCTTCCTGACGTGCGATGCCGACAGTGGCTACTGTTACAGGTATGGAGCTCTAAGATTCTTGTATTCTACAGAATAACAACTTACTCTGTGTGTTTCATATCCTGTACAGGGCCGAGATCTATCAGGGGCGACCCAACAGCGACAGTGCCGATTTGAACCAAGGGTCCAACTCTGTCATACGCAACGTTGAAGAGGTACTGGAAGGGCTGCCAAAGTGTCGACTTATTATCACGGATCGGTTCTACTCCAATGTGCTGCTGTCCTCCATCCTCCTGCAACGGGACCTGTACCATGTCGGCACGATCCAGACCAATCGACGAGGATACTGCAAGGCGATCCCTTACAAACAAGCGAAGCGGCCAAAGTCCATGGCGCGTGGGTCTTTCCGAATTGCGCGTTCGAAAACGGAGCCCGGCTTGTTAGCCGTGTCCTGGATGGACAACCGACCGGTGCACTTCATCGCCACGGGTTGCGGCACACGACCGACGAGATTATCAAGACGTGCAGGTGCTGAAGTTGTCGACATTTCTGCGCCACAGCTTGTGAAGGACTACCAAGACGGGATGGGCGGCGCGGACTTACACGATCAACTACGTCTTCAGCGATATTCAATTCAGGTCGGTGTTGCTTTATCTTTCTTATCCTGTACTTCCCCAGATTGTGTTGCTGATAAACGATTGTTATTCTGTATTCTACAGCGACCATGAAGATGAGGAAGTATTACCTCACGATTTTTCTCGGGCTGGTTGATATGGCGTTGGTCAACGCTTACATCATATATCGACGTGTCCAAGCTGAACGTACACCCGGCAAAGCTCCACCGACTCATGCCGAGTTCATGCGATTGATGCAGACGACGCTGCTGGGAGTGGGGACCGCGGACTTCGAAGGTGACTTGTCTGTACGAGCGCTAGTGAGCACGCCAGTACCGCCGTCGCCAACACCACGCTACACGCTAGCAGGACGTCACACGACAAAGCAAGTGGACATCTACCGCGTCACATGGGGGAAGAACGGCAAAGAGACGAGGAAGCGTCGCCAGTATGGTTGCAAGGTGTGTTCACTCCTTCGGCCGGGGAAGAATCCGTGGGAGACGACCTTCTACTGCGTTGAGTGTACCGAGGCAAGGTCAAAAGGGGCTGCGAACGACGCTGCATGAGCCAAAGGAAAGGTTTACCTCTGCCAAAAGGTTCGTCAGCACGATCCAAGCGCACCGACAAACTCTGCGACCTGCAGCCAAATTTGGTATGACCTTTGGCGTGGTCGTGACAACATTCCTCCAGGACTCAAGGCGATCAGACTGCGCACTGCAAAAGGACGCGACGTACAACAAGCCAGTGGATCTGCCGACGACTCCAGTGATAGCGACGGCAGCTCAAGCTCAAGTGTCAGGTCGTGTAGTGCACAAGGTTCGCACACTGTTCCCAGTGATGCAGGCAATAATCAAGAATGAATGCAGATAGTTTATGGGTGATGGTATTTGTTGAATTTTGACATTTTTCTCTACAGACCTCTAATTTGGATACGGAGAATACAGGGTATCACAAGACAGCTACCAATGATACCCTGTACAGCACACTGTAGAAACCAAGAATTGATTGTGAGTTTCACAATCCTTGCAAAAACTCCGCAATAGTAAAATCAAGTCATTTCCTTATCCTGTAGAATATAGGGTAACTTTTGCCCAAAATCGCGGGGCTAGAGGGGTTAAGTACAATTTGGAGGAATGAACAACATAGTTTCTCCCTTTAGCCACATGCGAAACGAGCAAGTGTTCACAGAGCTAGAGGTGTTGATTACCGGACGTACTGCTGCGGTACTAGGGCTTCGCGTAGGCTAGGATAGTTAAATGGCAGTATTTTGTTTTTTTACTGCGACGAACCCAGATTAATTCGGGCGTCCCCCGTGCAAACTGGTGATGAACTGCTAATAGGTTTTATGGTCACTTTACATTGATGTCGATTGACCGAGTGTTCTTGACATCTCGAGAATGATGGAGGTGACCCAGTTTTGACAAAGCGAGAAGAGCGTTTGCAGTCTGGACGAGTCGTAGACAGATCTACGCAGGGTTCATTTTTCGGTTTCGCTTTTAAAGTCGGCCGTCCTTTTAACTAATAGCGGTACAGCCGGGCAGATGCTGCGGCTGCGAAGAAGGCGCAGGAGATGCCCGTAGGTCGTACGGGTCGCACTATAAAAGTACAGGTATAACTGTTGGCAATGAGAAAGCTGCTATTCAGATTTAGTCTGGGCCAGACTAATTACTGTAGGTACTGTGCCAGACTGTAGCCGGAAAAACACTAAAACATTGCTCAAACCAACGGTTACTGATTCTCTTGTCCACCATACCATCGTCCATAATAAAACACAACCCGCTCAACACGAATTCAATCAACTGAGCAACGCGCATTAATGGTGATCATACAGTAAGGGGATCGCTAATGGAATCTGTACTTCCAGCCGACCGATCAAGTGCACGAATTAAGACCGTTTGATACTGAATAGGAAGGTACAAAAATTCATTTGGTTATACTTCGGTAGTGTGTGACTCACACTACCAAAGTATAAGGTAACCAAATGAATTTTCGTCACACTGTGTGACCCGTACGAATCTTCTGCGCTTGCTTCGCAGCCACAGCATCTGCCCGGAAATGGCTATTAACCCTTTCGTGGACAACTGGGGCATCTTGCCCCCAACCACACCCTTCTCAAAACACGGTGCGTTTTGGGCCGATCGTTCGGGGCGGAATGCCCCCATTGGGTGTTGTACGACTGTGCGCATCATTTTTGTATTTAGCCAATCAATTCTCGAAAAGGGTAGGTGTAATTTATTAACTGCCTCGTATCCCTGTGCAAGCCGATAAAAACCCCTTACAATTGTTGAAATTTACACGATATCTTACAGAATCAGGTTGAGGTCTAGCTAAAGGTATCCAATGTCCATCACCATAGAGTTACCAAGAGTTGCAATCTTTCGTAGGTACATCAGTAGCCATTCAGCGCACTTCGACAGCATCTTTGTATCGCTCTCCACCGGCTTCTCACATTGGAATCTGCTGCTTGCTGGAGAGATGGCAAATCCAAGACCCAACTCGGAGCGTCATGACGTACGATCACCTTGTGTTTTGTGCACAAGCTAACTCTAACTCAAATCTTTCGTACATATTGCTGTGTGAGTAGGTGCCGCCACCTGTGAAAACCTACACGTCCGATGGCAAGCGCATTTACAGCCAAAATGGCGTCAGCTGAAGTTCAATTGTCACGATTACATTGTTCTCGCAGCTTTGAACTAATAACTACGAAAGCAGGCTCTCTCCTTCTATAGTCACAACAAGGAGATCAAGTTTGACTCGCTCTATCCAGTATATCAAGATCCAGAAGGACGCGTAGGTTTGTTTGTGGAATAGTATGCGTAACGTTTCCTCTGCTAATGTTGCATATTTCTTTGTCTAGACGTTCGACCCTGTACTTGGGTCGACGGATGACGTGGACGACTTTATTGCCGCACTCCCAGTCAAGGAGATGTATGCTGTCTACAAGAAGGTTTTCGAAGACACGGTGACCAAAGAAGATATTCACGAATATTTCTGGATGCTGCGATGACTCCAAATCTCCATGGAACTGTCCAAGGTAAAATGACATTTTCATTTTTATCGACTACTCTTTCTGACACGTTTCCTACAATCTTGCCTAGATCACTCGCCGTCGGATCCAAAGGCGCCTCAAATTTCTGAGCATCTACCTTCGCCAAAAGCGATCCAAACTTGACGATCATATCGAGCGATATATTCAAATGAAAGCCGATAACCAGGACGACGCAGACTCGATCGAAGACCATCGATTGCAAGGGTACAAGCAGGAAAAGGGCTACAATCTGATGCTCTTTTTGAACATGGCGATGGACGTTATCGATGTGTTAGCTTCTCAGCTCACACCCCAGCTGCAAGAACACAGGTGCGAGTGTAGCCAATGCGAGTACTACCGCTCTCCAGAATGGCAGATGGCGGCACCGGAAGGTTTGACACGTGAGGCCTTATCACCTCGTCGACTTCATCAACGCGGGTGCGAAACCTTTTGCCTGACGGAGCACTACTACCCGCTTCCATAGCCCCAGTTTCGTACGACGCTCTATGCTAGCGTTTTTTATGATAAAAGTTTCCAAGCAGCACGTCTACTACTAGTAGTGCATTATACTACCTAAGACATCGTTTTCATACCGTCAAAGCTACTACCTCCGCTAGGCAAAAAACGCACTTATGTATTCATACACAAGATTGGTTAAATCCAATATCTCGTCTAATCCGATAGTTTGAATTTCCCGCCCGAAATCCGCAAATATCCAGTGAAGATCGCAGATCGCCCTCCCTCGATCTCACTTCCGAATCCGATCTCCCCCGCTCCGTTAAGACCTCGACTGCCAATGAGGCAGGCGACGAACCCGGAGCGCCGCGCGCTATGGGAGGCGCTGTTGCTTCGCAGCAAGAATGGCATGCTCAAGCGCGGTGATATCAAGGAAGCCGCCGCTGACTTCGGAATCAGTCGCTGGGTCGTCTCGAGAATCTGGAAGCGCGGCATCCGCTATATGGGGAGCCGCGTGGCGGTAGTGGTTGACGCTCGCTGGAGTCTTCGAGGGCGTAAAAAGAAAGACCGGGCCGCTCTATGCTCCCTGATTCGGGAGATGGCTATCGTGAACCGGCGCAACTACAGGACGATCGAGGCTAACACTGGCGTTTCTCCGTACCTCGTCGCCCAGCTTCTTAAAGAAGGCTTTCTCCGACGGGCCCTCACACAAACTCGGACATTGCTCAGCGAGAAGCATAAAGAGGATCGTCTCAAGTGGTGATTGAGCCACGTCAAGCAACTCACGGATGGGGAGTGCCGCTTCGACCCGATGTACGACACCGTTCACGTAGACGAGAAATGGTTCTACGTCAAGAAGGTGGGAAGGAAGGCCTACATTCTCACGGGGCTCGACGGTGAGCCAAGCGAAGAAGTCCCCATCCAGTATCTGCAGAGCAAACGACACATTGTGAAGGTGATGTTCCTCTGCGCTGTCGCGCGTCCGCGTGGAAGTTGGGACGGAAAAGTGGGTATATGGCCTGTTGTGAAGGAATACGAGACGCAGCGTACGAGCGTAAACCGTGGAGCCGGGGTGATCGAGCTACAACCTGTAACCATGACGCGGGAGATTTAACGAGAGATGCTTATCAGAGACGTGATTCCGGCTATCAAGGCTAAATGGGAGTGGCTGAAGGACACCGAGTTTGGCACACCAGTCAGGGTGCCCATCAAGCTGTAACAAGACAATGCGAGGCCCCACGTGCTCCCGAGTGATCCGGCTGTAGTCGCGGCTGGGTCAAGCGATGGCTGGAACATTTACGTCGCGGCGAAAACCGGATCAGAGTCCAGACCTGAATGCGCTTGACTGCGGCTTCTTCAACGCGATACAGTCCTTGCAGTCGTTCACCGTGCCTCGAAAACCGGAGGACCTGATAAGAGAGGTTGAGCATGCGTTCATGAGCACGACGGTGGAGACTCTGACGAAGACATTCCTATCCATTCAGCTTATCATGGAAGATATCATGAAGAACGCGGGCGGCAATGCATTTCGATTGCGCCACATGCACAAGGACCGACTGCTTCGTGCTGGCCATCTTCCCGATACGCTGTTGTGCGACTCTGCTCTCTACTTACGCGTTCTCACCCAAGTCGCACCTGATGCCCTCGTGACACGTACTACCCCCCCCCAATTGGAAGTGTTCATGTACTGAGCTGGTGAAACATGCACGCAGTTAGCTCTTGTCTCTACTTACGTTTTTCATGCATCTTACGACAAAAGTCATCGTCATTTTTCAACGCAAAATTCTCAAGATCAGTAGGAAGGGAAACCTTTCAACATCTTATACACGGACAAAAAACGAGGCGGGGCTCTCGAGAAATTGTTTTGGAAAAGTGCGTTTTTTGCCTAGCGGAGGTAGTAATTAGCAGTGTAAAGTGCTCATCAGTTGGAATAGATAGGCTCAAACTTCATCATTGGTTTTACTAAGTGAAAACGTTGTGATATTTTGTCACAGAATGGCTTATACTTTGTTTAACTGAAATGCTTTAGGCTTGGTAAATACTAGTACTTCCGTGGACTTTTTTCATGCATTGACAGCACTAACCTGATGGGTACTGTATGCAGCTCATCTCAAGCGGCGGACGACAGGTGCAGTGCCTGCTCTAGCCCCCGTAGGAACAACGAGCTAGATAATCTTTGCCACCGTGACGCATGGTGAGCTTCTGCTGCAGACGGCGGGCTTGATAATGGAGGGATCGACTGGGGTGTCTTTGAACAAGGGTGCGTTGCGTTAGGCTGGGAGGACTGCATAAAACAACATTAAGTACGTTAATTAAACATAAAGTACGTTATGTATCTCCTCCGTAGGTATCCGTGGTTAGCTCGGTTGTACCAACTTGATCACGGATTGCCTTCCTTACAGGAAGACTTTGGCGGCTTGTAAACGGATGCGATGCAAGCACAGAAAACTAGATCGCTGGCGCTTAAACCGGGAGGGCATTTCTCAAGTGAAAACATGAAGTGGCGATGTACTTGATCGCTGCCGCAAAAACACTGTTCAGCTGCTGTCTTAAAAATCAATGTAGGGAATGCATAGTATGCTAAGAAGCAATTATTGACTCAAGGTCAACGCTTTTCGAAGGTCATGCATGCCAAGTTTGTGAAACGCGCTATAAAAAATTCGTGACACTGCTTATATCACGGTTTTGATAAGCATATCACGTAGCCTATAGTTGGGTTGAGCTGGTGGTAGATTTCAAATTCTCCTACTCCTAATGCGGGCAATGATGGTTGGGAAGTCGTTATACAAAAGCTCAAACTCATCGATGTGTATCTCGTAAGGAAGCCTTTCGTAGCAAGGTTGAAGTCAGTGAAGCGGAGTTCGTGCCACTGGCGTGGCACAAACTCCGCTTATGTGGCCACCGCCAGTACTGCGCACCGCCAATACTGCGCACGCGCTCGTAAGGGTGCTGGGCAGTTCTCCTTCATCCTAACCACGATCGTCAATATTGCCACCAAAATATGTATTTCACAAACGGGGGTTGATGTTGATTAAGCAACTGCAGAAGTCCTATTGCGGTGGGTCAATCACTACCCCATCCTCGACATCGTCGTCGTCTTGGTGCGGCTGAATGCTCAGGCTCTCCCCTCTCGCACCAC
>JAIKVH010000229.1:0-17667 GCA_024679275.1 Phytophthora niederhauseri
TCTGCAGAATCCCTATGATTTGCTATAGAAAGACCGGTGTGTGAGTGCCTCACTAGATAGCGGCTCGTGCGTTAATAACTACGTCTCAGTCCCGCGCCTTCGTTTGAGCTAAGATGTATTTCATATATGGCTTATCGGATATCCCACTGGTGTTGGCTTTTGCATGAGGGGACGCGTTCTAGGGGCTGATGGAAGTTGTCCCCATACAAATCCCCAGTCATATCGTTTTGTACAGGCTTTCCCTTAATATAAGATTTTGTATTGGGATGGGGGTGGTCCTAATTTGTGTCGACTTGGCAGAAACAGTTTTTTGTATGTGAGTTATCGCATAGAGTGCAAAAACGCGAGTATTAGCGCATACCTGATCTTTCCCAGCGTGTTTTGGAACTAGCCTCAAAACCGCACCTTAAAATAATCAATATTGACCGAGTTATGAGAACTTATCGAGGTGGTCCTATCATTTTGGCGCGCACTGTAACGTTGTGCTAAGACAAATCATGTTGTCGTAGTTAACGTTGCAGAAACGCCATAAAATATGAATTCGTGACAGCTCAACTCAATAAACCGCTTCGATGCATTTGTTAGTCGTACTCATGACGCATTTCCAGTCGTGTGGAATTCGGAAAGCTGGATAAATTACTGAATACGCTATAAGGTCTGTTAAAACCTCAGGGCTAGCGGCACCGCGCTTGAAAGACAACAAGTGCAGTGCACTACAGTTTCATTATGCAGTAGAGAGTATCCCTAGGCTCTTTTATTAATTAGGTGATGTTCAGGCTAGCAGAATGGTCTGCAGGAGCTCAATATCGTCGTCACTCCATGTACATGGATGCTTGTCACCTAAGCTTGAGCCGATCGGTACGTAGCCCAAGTTGTCGCCAACCCTGGTGCTTTTCTCACTCTCAACGAACTGCTGCACCGCTAGGGACTGGACGTCCGGGACCCTCTGGAACAAGTAAGGGGTGAAGTTGTCGATACCGCTGGGGGTGAATTCGTCGTTGGTGCTTGTAATTGGCGACAGTTCGGTGGCTTCCGCGTTACTGAATGACAATGCCAGAGACGATCCGATGTTGTTCTGGCTGTCCAGCACGAAAGCTGGCGAAAGCTGCAGCACCTGGAAACGGGGTGCGACATTGGCTGGTGTTGATGCTGAAGCAGTGACCGGGCCACAGTTGGAGTTGGTAGAGATCATGTGCGACGCATTGCACTGCGACAGCGGGGTGACAAAAGTCTCCTGCTGCTGCTGCTGTCCTAGGAAGAGCTGCTGGGCCATAACCATCGAAACCTGCTTCTTGAGCAAAGCACGGCGATGCCGACGGCGAATTGCGTGGACCTTCTGATACTTGCGGTCACTCCGACGTTGATTCAAGTTCTGCTTGGTACGGTGCTCCTCACACAGTGAGTGTGTGTCACCATTGCGCTTGAGGGTGCGTGCGTTATTTAAAGCACTTGCCGGTCTTGTACTGGCACTTGCCGAGGTATGGACGCTTGGCTGTCTCACACAGTGAGTGTGTGTCACCATTGCGCTTGAGGGTGCGTTATTTAAAGCACTTGCCGGTCTTGTACTGGCACTTGCCGAGGTATGGACGCTTGGCTGTCGGTTCACCATTGGTAGCGACGTTCATCTGCTCCGCCTTGCGCTTCGACCCTCTTATGGTGGGAGGTCGTTGGCTGTACTGGACCAAGGCGATGGGGGTCGTTATCATTATCGGTAGAGCGTAGAAAGAAGAGAAATCGGAACTGATCTCTGCTGGGTGAGACAATGTGAAGATACATAGCGCGGTACCGTGGTGGCCCAAAGCACCGCGGTGTGGGGAGGGTGCTGTGCCAGTTTTTCGTACAGCAGATGGCTGATGCAATGCCGCAATAGAAGACGCGGCTGCTCACAGGCGAATTGCGCGTGTGCCGTTGATCGCTGTAAAGTCCTTCCGCACGCTAACTGTCCATGTAGAAATACACGTATTGCGGCCAAACCGTTAGTCCAAGTACATGTATCCACCAATATTATTGAAACACTATCCATGTTTTGGCTTCGACACCGACGCACGCTAGAATCCTCGGGGGCGGAGACTGGCACCCCAGTAGTAGAAATAAAGGCTTCGCAACTCGATCTAGCGCCCAAGTCGCAGTAGAAGACCGAGCAAAATCGACGCAAGTTTTACAGCTTTCCAGCTCAAGTGGTAGCTTCGTTTGTGCAATCGGTCCTGACGCAATATGCGGCACGATACGTACAGTACACGGCTACTGTAATAACACGGAAAAACATCACAGAAGAAAGGATCGTGAGGACGAATACAAAAACATGCTGGCTTCAAGTACCACCCAAAATGCAAAGCATTTGGAGCACGACGATATCCACTGCCACGTTACAGAACAATGAAGTCTATTTATGCGCCTTCTTGACTACCGTGGACAACAATTCGATGGCCAGTTGCACTGGAGCGATGGCCGTCAATATATATTTGTACTTTAAATTCACAACTTAAATATTTGTTGTAGTAGCACTTGTCTTGTTGTTTCAGGGCAGACAACGATTGTCCGATGACCACTGAAGCACAAGGACTCATCAAGTCAAAGCGCTGTGGCATGAGCAACAGTGATGATTTGGCCGTTAAACAGCGGTGGGCAGCCCACTGGGCGGACATTTCACTGCCGTTCGGAGTCAGCAATTTGTTGAAGCGTTGCCGCTAACGTTGCATTAGCGCTAACTGTGGTCACTGAAAGCGATCCAAACGATACCCAGTGCGAAACTGTACATGTACGCCACTACCGATGCGCCCTCTTCTACAGATTCACTGCATCTATAAACTGCACATGTACAGTTTAGCGCCGACGCTTGTTATGCTCATTTTCATTAACTTGTAAATAACTGTAGACTCATGGTGGATAGGCTTGTCCACAGAAAATGAACCATTGACATTTGATCGGTCATGTGCACTGGCGTTCTCATCGAAACACTGTCAATTGATGATGCCAATACAGTGTACACTCTAACCATTAACTCGTCATCTGGTGGGCGGGTACGAATTGTTGCCTTGCCTATCCAACGGACCTGACTCACGTCAGAAGATCCGCTGGAAATACTGCAGGAAACGCTGTGATTGCCGATGGTCGATCGCCAACGTCCACGAACCCGTCTGTACTTGCCGAACAGATCTGCAAAACAAGTGGAGTTCGTGGGGCTAACAGTTCTACAGTAGAAGGTCCCGAGGCCATGGCTACTTGGTACATGTACTCGTTTAAAGATGTGTTTTGTGTACATGTAGCCGAGTCCTTCGGCACTTCCAAGGAGTGCCCCGCGTCAAGTGATCACCAGCAGAACTTTTAGAATCAACAAGAATGCAATAAGAGGTAGTTGCAGGAAAAGATGCCCACGATATTGAAGCCAAATAAATATTTAACGCGGCAAAAAAAATGAGTGTCTACTAAAACTACAAGATAGCACGTATTTTTTCGTTATGCTTAGCTGCACAGTCAAGTTAGCTATCGCCGACGAAGCGAATGCGTTACTGACTGTTTAGCGCTCTGACTTCGGGGTTTTGGTGGTGGTTCTAGAACTACGCACTCCGTATCGTGTTGCATTTGGTTCAACAAGGCAAACTCGCCTCGAAGTTATTGTGTTCTGATATGCTGCGCTCCTTCCTGTAAGCTCCGGTCCAACTGCACCTTGAGACCACCGCGGATGCCTTCTTCTTCCCAAATCTCACGCGCTCGCGCCCAAAACAACCGTTCAATACGCTGCAAACTCTCTCGTACTTGTATCTTTTGGCTAGCGCAGTTCGCCAATACGGTCTCGGGAGATATCGGCCGCAGCAGCTCGCCAGTATTATTTGCGAGAGCATTCTCCTCCTGCTGGGAATCCATACAAGCTGGTGGTCCATTTGCTGCGAAAAAGCTGTTATGCCGATCCGAGGCTGGTACTGACAGGGGGAACGCAGAAACTGCCGAGCCAACACTGTCGAATGCCGCACTATAGATAAAGTCCTGAAATGCGCCAGGCGAAAAACTTGATACTGGTGATGTCAGCGAAACTGGAATAAAACTTTCTGAAAACTTCACAGCAAGCGGGGCAGGAGGTGTGACAACGCGAATCTGTATGATAAACTCCGGCACAACCGCATCCGGGTACCGCACCAAATACTCTTCCTGTAGCATCAAACAAAATCGCCGTGAGTTTTCAGTTTTAAATAAATATTTCTCGCAAAAACGTACCTCGTTGGTGAAGTGCAGTGCACCGATCGCTGGGTCATCAGGGAAAACAGCGCTTGTGTTGTGCATCGCTCGAATGGTCTTTCCTACGGCGACTCGACAGAGTCCGAGGTACAGTACAGGGGGTGGCTGGTCTTTCGGAGAGGCTGTCATGACCGATCGCATCTCCTCCAACGTGCTGTATCTGCTGAACCGCCGGGGAAAGCAGAGTGAGGTACTATCACTCACTTTCGAACGTGCTCGAAACGCCATGCTGGTCCCCGGAGCATCATCACGATCTTGTAGTAGCCTACAAACTCATTGGAAATGCGTCAGTGATCACTTTTGCGCGAGAGAAGCGATAGTAAGCCTGGTACGTACACAGAACGATTGAAGATCTTGGTTTCCGCCCCCTGTGAGTCTACAAAACGCGGTTCCTCTCCGCTCGGTGACGCGTGCATCCCGTACGCAACGCAGCGCTCTACACTTTCTGCTGGGACGCTACAAAACAGCCCCTTGATCTTGATATCAGCAGTCGTCTGAGCTAGTGACGTGGTGAATCTCTGGAAGTTGCTCAGAAGCACCCGGTTCTCGATCTTGTAGACTTCGAGCACTTCCAGAGACTGCTCAGGCGGCGTGAAGAAGCGCTTCTTGATGTTCTCCGTCGCCGCCTTGACGCAGCGCTTACGCTGTGCGTCAGAAGGCGGCAGTCGCCACATTCGAACTTGCCCTGACGTCTCACTCTCTAGCTGCAACGCAAAAGAACTGCACAATGAACAATCGTTAGCTCCCACCATTGATTTCCACCGCAAATATACAGACGCACTTGAACTGGTACAGCAACTTGGTGAGTGCCCGCTGGTCTCGACACTTGGCTTCCTCGCGTTCAGTCCACGCCGCAATGTACCGACGTTCAGCTTCGAGTAGCGCGTGCAAATGTAAGATGCTGCTCGTTACGTGTTGCTTGTAGGCTTTCTCAAGCCTCTGGAACTGCTGCGAGTACCGATCCAGCGCACCAGAAGCAGGATGTACCGCCGGCGAGAGGTGACCCGCTATCAAGTCGACACTCGTGCTGTCGTGCGACTCCACAACGTCTTGCACCGCGCCCCAACGCTTCACCGCACAGCGCTTCCGCTGTCGAATCTGCCGTCGCAACTTGCGAGCGAACGACAGTTTGGAGTCGCTGGGCTGTACGAGACGCTGCATCGCTGTCGGACCGTCGTCCTGCAGATGCAGCAGCTTCTGCAAGAACGGGTGAGCGCCGTGGAGCGTTCCGTGGGGCTCACAAAGCTCCGCATTGTTGACTCGAACGAACAGTTCACCGCTCTGAATGCCCTGAACCCGTTCGATCCTTTTGTGCTGCTGCATGTGCCTGGTATCCGCTTGCATTGCTGTTGTTGGCAGTATGCTCGCGAAACGACACACGCGATCACCGAAAAGATCTTTGAATCGAAATGGCTACAATTTCATAATGGATACATACACGTACATGCACGTCTACAGCCCCGCTTGAGAGCTCAAGCTTTGAACCGAGCCTGCCTTGGAGATACCCGAGCCGGAGGGGAGGAGAGGTGTGGGCAGGCGAGAAGACTGGCGCTCTTCTTCTTCGTGGGCGCGTTTGCGGGCCTGACGGATCCACCGCAGCATGTTGGACCGGATGAACAGGCCACTGAGGTAGTGCTGCGTGAGCTTGGCTCGATGCAGCATCTTGACGCACGTGCGCACCTCGTGCCACACCCGATCCAGCTTCTCCTGCAGCGCCGCAGTGTGCGCTGAGCTTGTGGCCTGGCGTTTAGCGAATGGCTGTTGGACTTGGAGCTGCTGGAGCAGCGGGGGAGTACTCGCCACAAGCTTCTCGATCAACGCGCTCTGCTTCTTGAGGATGGTCTTGGTGGCCTTCTTCTGGTGAGCAGCTTCGAGCTGGTGCACCACGTCCGAGCGCACACTGCGCCAATACCTCGCCAGGTCCTCGACCTCTCGTTGCGTGGACACAACATTGGCGCGGCCCACAGACAGCCGCAAGTCCTGCAGGTCTCGCTCATCAAGACTGACTTCCGGTAGGTGAGTGTCGAACGCGCGGAGCTGGTACGCGCGCGTCACGCGCATGAACATTTCCAAGTTCATGAACTCCTGGCCAGCGTCGCCGAAGACCAGACGACACTCCCGCGCAGAGATTCGACCCGCACTGACCCCCGTGACAATCTTGACGAACTCGTCCATCCCAATCCGGTCTCCGCCCAAATCGTTTGCCGCAAATGCTTGGCGATACCGCTGCGAAATGAGCACAACCAACGGATTAGACCTGAACTATATATCCAAGTAACATAGGTAAAGCATCTACCTTACCTCCTCTGTTTGGTGGGTTTTGGCCGTCCACTGCTTCAGGAAGATGCTCATGACATCGTCCAGTTCGACGAATCGGGTCGTTCCTTCAGCATGATCGACGATTTCAAAGACGTTCTCGTCACTTGATTCGCCAGCAGCTTCTGCAACTGGCAGGTCAGTCATTCCCAGCAGTGATGTCGCTTTGATGCGGGGAAGACCTTCAATCTCGGCACGCAGCGAACGTATCGCTGTCTCCGTCAGTGAAAACGTGAAGAGCGCGTTCGTGACAGTCAAAGCGTGATGGACGTCGATCGGACAGCTTCCACTCGGGGTTTCGTCTAAGCGCTTTCCTGACTGGAAAATCCTCATTTGTCCATAGAAGAGATGGGCGAGGGCGTGCATGTAGTAGAGGAACACGTCATAGCTCGGTGGTCCTGATTCATATGCGTCCGATGTCTTCACATCCCCCAATCCACAGGCTGAGGCGAAGAAAGCCACGCGTGGATCGTCTTGAAACGCGACCAACCCGTTCAGCAGATTCTCGAGCCGTGCACCTACCGCCGCCGGTGCATTGTATCGAGCAATCAAGTAGTCGCATACGAATGGCGCAACAGACCAAAGACTTGCGTTCTCCAGTTGCAAGTGATCCGTCTTGAGAAACTCGAGCCAGATATCCAGAACCAACGCCTTCACCCGTGGCTTGGACAGAGAGGGCAACGACTCTCTTGCTCCTTCAGCGTCTTCTCTCGATTGCAGGGCAGAGTGTGCTCGTAGGTAGAACTGCCACATCGACGGCACCTCACCGCCTCTGGCGATGAGAATCTTCTCGCTGGTACTGTTGTCACCGCTTGGCATTGGTGCAGCCTGGAATCCGCTGGTCTCACCGCTTCGGAGTTGACGTTTCCTCCCTGTTGCTAGCACCGACGGAGTAGGTTTCTTCGCCCGGGCAGGACGCAGCAGTGTCCGGCCTTTGTTGTCTTTATTGCCCCGGTCTTGAATGGATGAAGCGACCATAGCAGGACTAGCAGGAGTCGCTGCAGCCGCCCCGGTCTGACACAGCAAGAATCGGCGCGGGTTGTACCCGACAACAGCGATCTGAGGTGCAATAACAGCACCGACGACAGTAGATCGACCGCGTAGATAAATGCACTGATGCTCCTTTCTGCGCGCAGCAGCCTCTCGCTGCTTTGCTTGCTCCACGTCCGACGCAGAGAGGGCTCGATCTAACGCTGCAAGGTCCAAAACGGCAGTGGTGCCATCCATGACCGCTGTTAGTAGCCGTAGCAGCGTGTCACCACCTTCAACGTGATTAGTCTAAGGCAATGAGAAAGAATAAAACGTTAGACGATGGCCAAAGCATGTTAGAAGTCACCTTACGTACCCGTTGAACGACGCTCTGACGTAGCAGTGCATCGCTGGAAGACACCATATCTACAAAGAATGGTGCCCATACATCGATATTGCCTAAAAAGACTTCCTGTAGCACATTCGGATCCATAGCGCTCAGACACGCTACGAGGTGCGGGGACGCTTGGAGCTCATGAAGTAGATCACGGTTTGGACGGGGAGGAGAATCATCGCCGGTGTCTTCATTGTGGCTTTCACGATACTGGAAAATCTCTCGGAGGACAGACAGCACAGCGGACTGGTCTTCCAGCGCCAGACGTTCAAGAGTCGCCACTGACGCTCGTGAGATGAAGTTCTGGACACCTGGGGTCTGCTGAAGTAGCAGCATGAGCTGGAAGAAAGCCGACACATCACCCCGCTGGTGCATTTTAATGAACAGCAGTTGTAGCGGCTTGGGATGCTCAAGCAACAGATCGGTCAGGTCGTTCAAATGGGACGTGAACCACTCGAGTAGCAGCAACGCTCCCTGCTCCAACGACTCACCAGACGGCAATGCCATAGCCAGCTCCTCAGCAGCAATCGACAGCTTCCTCAGCCTGTTCGCCGGCAGAAAAGCTTCGTGACCACCGGCGATACCGGTGGATTTCCACAGTAATTGAACCCCCCTGTGCTTTTGGACGAGTCCGTCCAAGAAATCACAAGATTTAGGGTCCAACGAGAGGAAGCGCTTCACTGCGTCAGGGAACTTCGTGATAGCGAAGAGCAACATACCCGGATTCAGCGCCATGGCGCTAAGAAGCGTCTCTGGGCTACGGTTTACAGCGTTGACCAGCAGTTCGGGGTTGCGACGCTGCCCAGATATGATGGCATTCATCAACTCCGTGAGTTTGCGCTCGTCGTCGGAGCGAATACTTTCAAGCTCCACTCGCTTGTCATGTGCATCCTCACATCTGTGGAAGCGCTCTTGAATCGGCTCCGATGGCTCCACATACGTGCACAGCAGGTCTCGAAGCTTGACGCGAGCTTCCATCACTATTCTCTCCCCAATTCCCTCTAAATTGCTGCCGGGCTCACCGTTGTGCTCTTCAAGGGCAGCCACTTGTTGCTGTTCGATCTCGCAGAGTAAATCAAAGACATCTTCGCACGTGCGAAGGACGTCACTATGAGATGCAAGAAGTTGCTCTGGTAGGATTCCGGAACTCACCGGCCGGGAACGTCCTTGGTTGGGAGACAAGTGGATTTGACTCAAGCGTCCGTAGCCTGGACTTGATGAGACCAGCGCGCCCAACAGAACCTGCGGGATCGATGCCTTGGGTTCTGCAGCAGCGTAAGGCAAGTCCCCAGAGTCTCCACTTAGCAGTATGGTGCGTGCGCGGGCTCGAGAGCCGCGAAGCTTTCCTAGCGCTCGTGGGGTTGTAGGTGCCAAGGCGACGTGTTTTCCTGTGGCCGACGGCTTATTTGCACCAGACTCGTTGATGATTCCGAGTTGTGAGGCCAGGTTCAAATTTCGCCGCGAGAGTTGGCGCTGGTGGTGTATCAACTCGGAGACGTACGTCTCCTCCAGCGCATGCAGCACGCTCTTGAGTGTAGCGGCCGCCTGGGAGGTCGAGTTGGATGGGTCGAGGGCCTTGTACGCTAGACGCTTTTCTTCCGTGCTTAATCGTTGCCACACCAGAATCACGAGGCGGACACGTTCTTGGAGCACGAGACTCGCGAGAGCAGCCCCTCGCTTCCTCGTCTCGTTCCACGTCATGGACTCTGGGCTAGAATCACTAGCATCACTGTCTGGTGCCTCAACTCGGAGGAGCTGGTTAGCTGACGCCTGCGTCGTGGCGGTTGCATTCCAAAGAACAAGAAGCAGCTCGTCATCGAGTACAGGCGCCAGCATCTCAGTCACAGCACTAACACGACGGGACAGATCCATTTGCTGCAGTAGCTGACCGACGCCAGCCGCACTCAGCTGATCAAACACGTGCTGCTCCGCCAGCTCACGCAGTTTCACCAGCTTCGTAATCTCCTCGTCCTGTGTAGCTATTTGCTTGTTCTGGCGCCATACAACTTCCGCGTACTGCTCCTGCTTTTCGAACCCTTGGTCTGGATCATACTGAGTGTATACCGAGTTCGCCAGCCCACCAACAAGCACACTCCGGAGCAGTGCTGACGCTCCGCACGCTGCAAGGATTTTGTCCGTGGCTTCCAGGCACAGAGCCGTACAGATGGGATTCACACTCCCAGCATCAGGGTTTCCGAAGCGACCGCGCTCGGAGTGTCGGAGCAACGCTTGCCAGATACGCGCCATCTTGGTCTCCTGCGTCATCGAGGGGTCCTCAAATCGCTCTGCTCGCCGCGACACCGTGCTGTAAAGGACTTCGTCCAGATCTACCACTGCTCGCTGCTGCACCGTGTTGTTCAGCTCTGACCCATTGAGAGCTGGGAAGTCCGAAATAGCAGTGACGGCGCGAGGGGCATCACGTTGATGCCGAGGAGGACGAGCTTCCACGAAGTTGAAGCTTGGTAAAGTGACGCCGACGTTGGTGGCCCGGTCCAGTGTTCGGTCTTTCCTCAGGAGAAGTCGTCGCGGGGCCATCCCTACAAACGCAGCATGCCAGGTTGATAACTTGAGCGCGACAGGATTAGACAGAAATGCTAGCAACGCCGGGATCGTCTCGATAATTTTGGCGACAAATGCTAGGTTGAAATAAGCTGAAAGGGGAACCAAAGGATACTAAGCCAGTATTGCACACGCTCGAGATGGCCGGGCGACACATTCACTCACAGGGCCACATCAAAACATCAGCACTATAGAACAGCAGCCTGCCGCGGCTTCATGCGCTTCTTCAGCTTGGCTAGCTCCAATGCCATCAACTCCTGTGACCATGCACGCAGCGACTCGACCATCTTCTTCTTGAGGAATTCTTCAGCCACGGCGTTGCCATCTTCGCGTGAGATGTCGTCCATGTCTGTGTAGGAGGCCCCGGCGAGGACAACGGCAGCATCCCTTGCACTGTCGCTGCTGCTGCTACTGGTGTTCCCATTCATATCCCCGAAGCCGCTCATGACTCCACCATCTCTTTCCAGGTAGGTAGACAGATCCTTGAAAAAGCCAGCCAAATCCTTGGTGCCGTTAGGAAACAGAACGCGCATGCGCTCAACCGCTTCGTTGTCCTTCTTCCTCTTCTCCGCCTCCTGAATCTCCATCGACACCGTGGCTCGTTCCGAGTGCTCCTTGCGGTTGCGCAGACTGCGAACCCATCCATTCGACCCTCGGAAGTCTTCAATGCCGAGCTCTTCAGCGTAGCGCTTGCCCACGTCACGGATGAGCGTGTCCGACACGGTCCCGTTTTTCTCCCGGTTCATGTCGAACCAGTTCTCCACGAGTCGGTTGAGCTTGTCGAACCTCGACTTCTTGTTGATGTGCTTGGAGCAGCCCGATACGTTGTCCTTGTAGTAGGCCTTCTTGAACTCTTCCTTGCGCTTCAAGATGCGGCTCACCGTGCTCTTGTTGAGGCCGAACTGCTCTGCGAGTCGAATGCCGTTCACGACCTCCTTGCCGTGCTGGCCCGACATGGCCCCGCCCTCCCGCTTGCTGCGGCTGGACGAGCTCTTGGGGTCGTACTGGTACTGCTCGGCCACTTCGATTATGCGGATCTTGGTCTGCAGGTCGATGCTCACGTTGGTGCCCTGCTTCCGCTTCTTGCCCGTCTTGGTCGAGGTGGACGCCATGTCCACCACCTGAGACGAGGCAGCTAGTCGCCCCGTATTCGAGTCGTACTTACCGGTTGTACCGGTATCACTCGGTACGTTAAGGTTAATTGCGTCTGTTAAGCGTCGATATTCGTCGTTAGACTTCTGCATCTCGGCGTTAAAATCGCCCGCGGCGCTCTCGCTCTCGCTCTGGAAGTACTGCTGCACGCTCAGCTGCTGCTGGCGGCTCGCGGCTCGGGGCGACGACGTCAGAGGCAGCAGCGTTGGGGACGTGGGTAGCGTCAGCGGCATGGCCAGCGGCTCGCCGCTCTGCTCGGCGCCGTCATGCGTGAAGCCGTCGAAGCCCGTGGCCGCGTCTGCTGCCTGCGACTTGGATTGCGTCCGCCTCTCTGCGTCCTCGACGTCCCCGAGCGTCAGCTCCAGCATCTCGTCGTCGGCATGGGCAGAGGCGGCAGACGCGTCCATCGTGGCGCTAGGTGGTTGCTGGTTGAATGGTCTCTGGTTGTTATTTCGGGGAAGGGGAAACTATGATATGACATGTTGTATGCGGTTAAGAAGGTTGAAGACCATCACTCTGCAACTTGAAGCCGCCGGGCAACCTCCGCTGGTGCGCACTGGAGCAGCCCCAAGTACTGCGTGAGGAGCTTCTGGAACGCGGCATCGCGCTCTTGCTGCGTCATGCCGACGCTGAGCTTCACGTCCAGCGCGTCGTTGTCGGTAGGGACTTCGCGGTCGCTCTCATCGTCGCTGAGATCAGCGAATGGGTCGGCCATAGCGACGCGAGTCTTGACGCGCAGCCGGTGAGGCCTCCCACCGTCCGAGTCCCCGTCGCTGGATCCATAGTGGAAGGCAGTCACGTCGCCTGGGTTGGGAGGGTTGCTGTCGCTGTCGTCGCCCACTTGCTTGGTGCTGCGAGTCGCGTGACTCTTCCGTCTCCACATGCCCCGCCCTCTCTTCTGCTGCTCGAGCTCACTGACGTCTGTGGATTGCCGTCGCATTTCGTCTGCAGCGGCGACAGCGGCAGCAGCCTCCTCTTGGTTCTGCAGCTGCGCCAGCAACGACCGTCGACGCGTCAACTCGCGCTCGCGACTCGCCAGAGTCAGACGCCGGAACTCCTCGTTCAGCTCCTGGCTCTTCTTGCGTTTGTCGTAGTCGGGACTCTCGACTGGTGCGTTGTCTTCAATGTCGCCATCTGCGTCAGCGGTCTCCGGTTGTTCGTCTTGGCTGTCGTCTCCGTGGTTGTCGCTGTGCTGGCTGGCTGCATCATCGACTTCATTCTCTTCCTCTTCTTCGTCGCCCTCCGCAACTGCGAAGATCGTGTCCGGTCGCTCATCAACCGCTGACGAACTGTCATCTCTTCGAAGCCCAGTCGAGGGAGGCGCTCGCCCAGCGATGATGGACATGCGTTTCTGATGCGGGGGCTTCGACTTGTAGCCTACGCGATCGCGGATCTGCGCCAAGGCCAACTCCGGCAGTTCGCCGCCACGCTTCCACATTTGCTTGTTTGTGTCGGGTGCAGGGATCTCTGGATGTTCCTCGCCGCTATCGTCCGCAAACGGATCCGATCGATCGACCGTTTGGCGACGAGCTGCTGCACGGGTTCGCCGCAGCAGCAACGGCAGCTCGCTGCGTTTCTCAGTTCGCTTTTTAGATAATTTGGCCACCGGAATTTTGATTGCCTCGAGTGGATCTGTGGACGCGTTGTCGATAGGCTGACGTCGAGGGCCCCGAAGCCGCCTCTTGTGTGGCTGTTGAATTTGTCTGGCCGGAGGATGCGGGGTTGCTAGTTCTTGCGCGACCGCTGTCGTTGTCGAGCGCTGCCACTCTTTAACCTCCTTTCCGGGTTCAATAGGCTGTTCTTCAGGTGGCCCCGACAACGGCGAGTAAACCATTGTTCCTTTCCGTATAACCACCATTCGCTGGATATCGACGCCTTGTCAAGATTGTACGCAAGTGTCATGAGAACGTGAAGATATTTCAACCTAGAAAATGATCAGGTACGCTTACCTTTCGATCCATAGATAAAATAACCCGGCTTATTCGAATTGTTGTCTTGGTGATCCTTGCCGTCTTGATTGTCGGTATTGAGCAGCTCGTGTGCTCTTGTGCTTTGTTCGTTTCCTCCAGTAATACTCCGAAGTCTGGCAATTGTTGTTCGTCTTGATCCTACACGCGGCGTTTCCACGGGTGTGGTTCCAAGTTTCTCGGGTGTTTTCGGTCGAGGCGGGGCAGATGGGAGCTGCTGCATCTCCGGTTCGTGGGAGCCGATAAAGGCTCGTGCAATATGGGCAAACGAGGCGTCTTTTCTTTCGGCGCCGCTGAAATCGAGATCATACAGATGCTTTCTCTCTGGAGCAACACTGGGCTGGGATTTCTTGCTTCTATTAGCGTCGACAAAGGGGGCCATCAAGCTTAATTGGCCAGCGCCGGTGTAGGGGCCAGAATGATTGTGCAGGGTAGCATCATACGGCAAGGACGACGGCGGTCTTACAACCGAGGTACTCCGATTCGTGGGCGGTCGCGAAACATTTCTCCTCGGTGCCGTAGTCTCACGACGCGACATGCGGCTAGACGCTGGGGCGTCGGGCACTGTGGACTTGTTGACAGATACCACAACTCTCATCCATGCGGCTAGACGCTGGGGCGTCGGGCACTGTGGACTTGTTGACAGATACCACAACTCTCATCCTGGGAGTTGGAGTCACCGGTGTCATTAGCGTTGATGACCTCGCAGAATTAAGTCGACAGTCATTTCTGTCTTCGATTTCGAGATTGTCGTTGTTACCGACTTCAACCTCGTCCACTGACCACGACTCCCAATTGTCTTCCATCGGTGGCAGTACTACTGTTGGCATCGGATCGCTGGCAGGTTCCTCTTCTAACGTTGTGGTTGCCTCGCTGTCCCCGGGAGGCTCTTGTACGGCGACGTCGGCTGCCACTGTGTCCATAAACGATTTCCACGCTGCCTCTACATCTGTGGTGTCATCATCGCTGTCAGGACTATTTGCCCCGGTATCTCGAGATGGTCGTGGTCTACTTCGTGGAGTTGGCGATCGTGACTTGACCCTGTCACTGAAGACAGAGGAGGTGCTATCACGAGTGCTGCTGCGATGAGTTGGTATATCATTGGGAGATATCAGCGGGGTAATGAGCTTTCGCCTCTCATTGGCATCTCCAGGCTGCTCCTGGCTTTCACATGGTGTCAGCTGGCTTGGTGGCTCTTTTGAGTTCTCAATTGCCGCATTGGGCTTCATGACGGCGGTAGAAATCACTGCTGACCGAACGGTACTAGAACGTTTGAGCGTCTTGGTGGTCTTCCGCTTTCCTGTTTCCGATGCCTTCCGCTTTTTCGCCTCCTTGGCAGCCTCACGCTTCGCGTGCGCTTCTCGCTCTCGTTGCAAGCGCAGCTCCTCCATCGCGCGACGCAGACGACGAGCTCGAACAGCTTCGCGCACTTGGCGCCATATGGACTGAATTTTCATCGCGCAGCGCGAGTCAAAGAGATATCGGCGTCGAGTGACATCTTCCACGGTGCGGAGTGCCTGATCGACTGGGAAAAGTGCCATGTGCTTCGAGAACTGGAGCAAGTCCTTGAAAGCAATAGTGTTGCTGTATCTGGATTTTGGATCGCACCGTCCAGTTGCAAGTGCAAAGATATCAGTGGTTCCGTTTGAATTGGCCCCAGCAAGAGCAGCGGATGTCAGGCTCAGCTCTTTTAACAGCGCTTCAGTAGTGCGGCCGAAAATTTCAATTTCCGCTACGCGACAGGCTCAGCTCTTTTAACAGCGCTTCAGTAGTGCGGCCGAAAATTTCAATTTCCGCTACGCGCTCACAGAAAGAAGCCTTCGATCTCACCCAAGCCAGAACATTACGTTTGATGATACCTGCAGCAGCGCGCTGGCGGACACTTTGGTAGGCGTACGACTGTTCTAGATGTCGGAGTTGCTCTTTGGCTGGATCTGGAGGGAGAAGCCCAGGGTTATCTGGGATACGGCCCGATTTTTCGTCGTTGTCGTCATCCTCGTCTTCACTAGAGGATTCCGAATCGAAGACGCCAGAACGATCCCAACGCTCTAACAGAGCTCTGGCATCCATCGCCACCTCGGCCAGACAAACATGGCCGTCCTGCAGAAACTGAAGATGCTCCAAGATCCGTAATAGGGGGTCGTCTGCGTGGTTTTCGCTTGGTTCGAATTCATACAACAGCTTTTCAATGTCAGCAGCCCAACTCATGAAGCGGTCACGTTCCAAGGGACTCGGTCCGCTGTGGCGCTGTGGCGTTTTATTCTCGCGGCCGCCTTCTTCACCGTTGCTCGCGAGTTCCCGTACATTGTCAATGATACCAATGATGGCAGCCTTGTTGTCGGCTCGCAGCAGAAATGCGTGACGACGAGCTTGCGCGAGTTTCTCTTTCAAGCGAGACTTGTGACAGTTCGAATTCATACAACAGTTTTTCAATGTCAGCAGCCCAACTCATACAGCGGTCACGTTCCAAGGGACTCGGTCCGCTGTGGCGCTGTGGCGTTTTATTCTCGCGACCGCCTTCTTCACCGTTGCTCGCGAGTTCCCGTACATTGTCAATGATACCAACGATGGCAGCCTTGTTGTCGACTCGCAGCAGAAATGCGTGACGACGAGCTTGCGCGAGTTTCTCTTTCAAGCGAGACTTGTGACCAGATACATGGAATTGAGAAGGCAATGAATACCGACGCTTTAGACTTGCTCGATTTCGCCGCCGTGCACACTCGAGTTGAATGAACTCTTCCTAGGATTGACGAGTAGTAAAGGCGTAAGTTCGGGTTTAAATTGCTGCGGTATCAAAGATCAGCTGAGCATCATACCGCAGTCTCGGCGAGCATAGAGAACGCCCCTGCTTTCCCCATCGTTGCCACGGTTATGAAAGTTTGCTTTGGCCCCGTGGTGCACTGAAGCTGGTATTTTTATATCGGAAACGACGGACTCGCGCATTTTTCTAGCAACAAAAGAGTTACACTTGAATACAACCTTTTGCCTTGTCATAGCCTCCGTAGCAGGTGAGCTTCTTTCTTGAGAGTTACTATTATTCTGGGAGGATAGCTCGAAGTATGGACAGCCTCACACAGATAAATTCGTCGAAAAAAAGTTGCTTGTACCTCAAGCAACATTTAAACGACATTTTACCACACCATACGTACACCATACTTACGCAAACGTAGCATTAACATCACGGCACCGTGTACCACACAAAGCTGATCCGCACAGGTTGATAATGAAATGAAGACAGCAGCGAATATAGGTTGTTCATTCTGCCTACAGCTACCCTATAGTTTCACCGAGCGTCTAAGTTGAAGACAAAAATAAGCACTACAATCATCTACGATACCCACAGCACCGGAGGAGTTGCCGATAGGATGTCAGACAGTCTCACAGGCATTAGATAGTTCACTCCGTATTACTTCAAATAAAGAAAAATGTTGTTCAGCGTCGCAAATGAGGGGCGAAGCCCCTCATTTGCAGCGTGGAAGCAAGTTTGGACAGTGCGTAGCTGGGTGATATAATCTTACATGAAGAACGTCTGTCACTAGGGCTCCGCGAAGGCTGGGATAGGAGGATTTCGGAATAAACCCCACGGTCATCTCCTGCGTCTGCTTCGCAGCCGCAACATCTGCCCGGAAATTGACCTTAACTAGAGGATTGGGCTGGTAGTGCGCCTGAAAATGCAATTTCGTCGAAGCAAACCAAAATTGTTCGGTTAAATGAACAGGAACTTGCCAACATTTGATACGCATCTGCTATTCGCGGCGCGTGGAGCTGCTCCTCCGTGATATCCTCGCCGAACTCGAGCGCCACGTGCAGGTGCGCCATACGGCCCTCCGTCTTCTCCACGAGACTGGAAGCCGACACCTGGCGGTTGGCCGCGTCCATGGGCGTTGAGCTGCGCACGTACGATCAATAGTAAAAATGCATGACGGCATGCTATTTCTTTGCGTATTCTCAATATATTTCCGCATTGAATGATGTAGACTAGACATTGATCGACCAACAGACAAAATTAATTCTCCGAGTAATCCTAAGGGTTATCTACGAGTAGTATTCGCACAAACACTAACTGTATAGCTAACG
>JAIKVH010000230.1:0-17618 GCA_024679275.1 Phytophthora niederhauseri
TACCCAACGTAATGGGGGACGGGGAGTTCATTCTAGACGACTCCGTTGTCACTTGCCTGAAAGCGGCTGCGATGGATGCTGCCAGCAACGGCCACCTCGACATTGTGCAGATGTTGCTTAGGGAGATCGCCCAGGAGCGGGAGCACCGTGGCAAGTTCGTGTACTACGGCTACGAGCAGGATGTTGAGATCAACAAGGTTGATGCGGCGTGGGAGATTCTGGATGAAGCCGCAGCGGGTGGACATGCTGACATCGTGGACTTTGTATCTGGCTACGCAAAGGAGGACGAGTATTGTCAAGCAGGCGAGCGGAGTTCGGCCCTGTCGAGTGCAATTTCGGGCGGATGTCTTCTGGGCTCTGGGCAATATCACTGGGACGTCGATGGCGCTTTCGATGAAGCACTGCTGAGCGAACAGCCCCAAATTGCTGAGATGATCTATGAAGACTACTGCGAGGAAGAGGTTGGAGGAGAGGACATGCTCGTTCGTTTGGCTCGCACGGGGACGACTGAAGCAGTGAAGTATTTTTACCAAGCAGGGCACGATCACCGGGGGAAGCGTTCGTGAGTGCAGTCGCTGATATCGAGACCGCCAGCTTTCTGTGGGAGACAGGTAAAGTGTCGTCGGAGTACTATGAAAGAGCTATCGAGGCCGCAGAAAGTTTAGGGACAGCCGAGGCCTTAAAGGACCTATGCAGCAAAAAGGTCACCTGAATCGAGTCACAACGTTGTACGTCTTCAAGTGAAGAAAGGATTTTCCTCAGCCTAGATCAAACTCGCACTACTAAAAACTGTATACTGTGCTCGAAGGTAAGTAATTTTCCTCAGCCTAGATCAAACTCGCACTACTAAAAACTGTATACTGTGCTCGAAGGTAAGTGTACCATAAAACTGGTACCTGTACAAACCTATTCGAATAAACATTGCTGGCAAACAGCAACAGTCCCATGCTCAAGCGAGTCTGCAGCGGCAGCGACACCGCCACGACCAAGCGAGTCCGCTATGTGACCGACTCGGGGTACCACGTCCCCACCCCGACCCGCAAGTTCTGGTTGCGATACAGTCTTCCTCCCACGGTAGCCTCGCTGCCTCATGTGATCGAGCTGCTCGGCTCGATGCTGATGACGCCTGAGGAGGCTGCCACCGAGTTAGCGGAGTCGGGGCAAGTACAGAAGTTGCAAGATTTATTATCAAGGCAACATTTCCCCTTGGACTTGTCGGACGTAATTGTTGCCGCTGCAGAGAGCGGGCAGAAGGCAACTTTGGTGGTGCTTAGACTTGTCGGACGTAATTGTTGCCGCTGCAGAGAGCGGGCAGAAGGCAACTTTGGTGGTGCTTCTGGCGGGGTCCGAGGTTGACAAGACCTCGGAGGCAGCAGTGGCTGCTGGGAAACATGGACACCTGGATGTGGTCGAAATGGTGCTGCTCAGTGTTGAGTCAAGTGTAGAGCGGAGTCGAATCGCGTGGAGCGTTATGGATGTTGCTGCTGAGAAGGGGCATGTCGAGGTGGTTAAGTTCGCGATGGGACACGCTGACGAACTCGCAGGGCCGTACTCAAACTGTCTGATGGCCTCGCAGCGGAGTACGGCTCTAAATGGAGCAATTGTGGGGGGTTATGTCGAAGTTGTGCGGGTGTTGCTGACACCGGAGATGCTGAACTGGGATGCCGCGGGGGCATTTGAACAAGCCGTATGCGGTGGGGACAAAAACATTATTGAGATGGTGCACGATCTACTCCCAACATTGCTCGACTTGGGGACGAATGACGATCTCATGGTGCTTATGGCCCGAAGAGGGTATGCTGCTAGTGTTGGCTATTTGTACGACCACGGTCATGACTCAGTGGAGCTTGTTGGCGCTGCTTTTGTTGATGCAGCGAGGTACGAACGCACTCGTGTTTTGGAAGTGTTATTGGGCACTGGGCGGGTTCGCAGAAAAGCTTTTGAGTTAGCATTTGAGCAAGCCTCGCGAGCTGGGAAGTTCGATTCCGTGTGTTTTTTGTTTAGTAAGACGCGTTTGTCCCAAAGCCTCGCGAGCTGGGAAGTTCGATTCCGTGTGTTTTTTGTTTAGTAAGACGCGTTTGTCCCCAGGTTGCATTGCGAGAGCCTTCGAGGAGGCAGGTAACGCTGCAATCGTCAACTTTCTGTACTTAAACACAGGCATTCCTACCGAGTGCATCAACAACCTCTTTATTGCGGCAGTGGAAAACAATGGTTGTTGTGCAAGCGTCGATATCGTGAGGAAAGCCTCGCGAGCTGGGAAGTTCGATTCCGTGTGTTTTTTGTTTAGTAAGACGCGTTTGTCCCAGGTTGCATTGCGAGAGCCTTCGAGGAGGCAGGTAACGCTGCAATCGTCAACTTTCTATACTTAAACACAGGCATTCCTACCGAGTGCATCAACAACCTCTTTATTGCGGCAGTGGAAAACAATGGTTGTTGTGCAAGCGTCGATATCGTGAGGTATCTTCTGAAGATGGAGTGCGTTCAAGCCAACATGATAAACGCGATGGTTGAGGTCGCTATCGCCTGCGAAAATTCCAGCGTGTTGAAGCTGTTGTGTACTCAGGAAAATGTGTCTCCGAGCGCCATCAGTCAAGCTTTTATTTATGCTGCGGAAAGGGATGACGTGGGTCTTGCGAAGCAGCTGTGGAAGAAACCGTGTATCTCTGCGGAGGAGACAACGGAGGCGTTGACGAGTGCTGCTTCGAACGGTAGTGCCCACGTTATTGACTTCATCGTCGGTCAAAAGAGTATTTCTTCCGCGACGCTTACGAGGTTATTACGACATGCAGCGTCCAAGCGCCAACAACATCCGGAATATCCTGCAGCAGGCGACTACGCGGCTCCCACGTATCCTCCGCTGACGAATATCCCAGCCAGCGGACGCGATAGTGCTTCTCAGGGGTTCGCGCGTGGCTTCTCTTCGGCTTCGACGGCGCAGCACTATCGCGAGGAACTCCCTCACGACTCCGGCGGACGTCATGATCTACGATGCGCTCGGCAATCCAGCACCGATCGCCAGCCGCGTCAATCAGCGGGGGTGGACCATCGCGACGGTAGGGCGGAACATTGGGGCGAAACGTCGCGCGCGACCCTTCGACTCGAACAGCCGCCGGTTTCGTCGGTTTCGTCGGCCTCGTCAACTCATCAGCTACCTGCGCTCTCGGATCCTGCTGCGTCTGTGCAGCGGGTGACGATCGAGCCCAACACAGTGTTGTGGACCTATTATATACCAAGCATCGTTGGTCTTGGAGTGCGATTCGTGATCTGTTTGCGTCTGCTGTGCGAGCGAGTAACAAAAACATTATCGAAATGCTGGTCTATATTCCTTGTGTACCAAGCGTAGCGAAAATTGAGGCATTGTTGGCAGCAGTGCGCGAAGGCCGGGAGGATATCGTCGCGCTCTTGGTGAAGCCATCTCGCTACTGGCCCACGTACAAGTTGCAGTATGCACTTAGGCTAGCTGGCCACGATGGAATACGCCAGATTATTCGCGATAACTTAGCCAGCAGGCAAAACTGACAGATAATATCTAGAATTCAGGATGTTCGCTGTCTTGTTCTCATCACCAGACCACTTTAAAAGTGGCAAAATCAGGAAAAAATCCACCTTTTCCACTTTCTGGCGAACCTTAAAGGTGGAACAAATTTTGCTGTCAAAAGGGCGCTGACACAGTACAGATGCATGCCATACATCGCGGAAACTGCGAAAATGATGTTGGAGTCGACGAACACGACTGTGCTTCTATTCGTAGCGAAATACCCGTAAGTTTTGCTAAGCTACACTTGTGGCAATAGCGAAGTTCGCACGTTATAGCTCATCAACGCAAATGCGTCATCGCTGTACTATGCGGTAAACGAAGCTAGGAAGCAAGACGGGTTCCCGTACAGCCAGGAAGGGGACACCATGCCGCCCCGCGTATGCAGGTATGCGGTTGCCGCTGTTATCAATTTATACATTTGGAAGTGGCAGCGGGGGCAGCGACCCGATGCACAGTGAGCTCGCAGTCTAACACAAAGGTATCCATCATGTACTTACTACTGATCGCAATGTGTCTGCCACCTTTAGGCTCGTACTTAGTCAGGCGGTTAGTAATTATACTTGGGTATTGTAAGGATTCCACTTTTTCCACTTCCTGCCGAGAAAATGTGCCACTTTAGAGCAAAAAGTGGAGAAATTGACAATTGTCACTTTTAAAGTGGTCTGAGTCATCACCCTCTACCAGCATAAACGATTTTCATCCGTCTTCACGGTTGTAAAACTGTTTCTTGTACGCCAATCTCCAGGTATCAGAATAGCTGCAAAATATTCTTACGGAATGCTAGTATTAGATCAGTTGTAGTAGCCGCGCGAGGAGAATAGTTATTCTTGACTACTCAACGGTGAAGTTATGTTTCATTTGGACCAGCACCAGCTTGGCCACTGAAAGCGACAGTCACACGATGGTGGTAGCGACTTCTGTGCATCTGAATGAAGCTCCCAAAGCCTCGTCACGTTCTCGAAAATCCTGTCGGTGGACCTGGCTCGTAAAACTTTTCCGTGTTTGGAAACAACTTCAAGTAACTTACTACGGGGGCAGCTACTCGATCCATCGGCTATTCGCTCTCGAAGAATAGACCAGGAACACGTCGCTATTCCGCGTGTTTCTTGTGTGCATTGGCACTCCGATGCCTACCGTTGCGCTGGTCCTAGTTCAGGAATCTATACCACTTCAAGATCCAGCGAAAGGATGGCAGGAAAACTACGGATTCTGGATTCGAGCGGCGATTCTCGCGATCGTGATCGCTCGAGTTGTCGTGGACCAGTCGCAGTATTTTATTGATGGCGTGAACATTGGCTGGGCTCGAGAGGCTTTGCTGTGCATTTTTTCATCGGCTGCATTCACATTTGTTGCCGCGCTTATATCGATGCACCTCATCTTTCCGGTGCCCTTCTTCGTGTTGACTCTAGCTCCGTTATTCTACGTGATGTATACACTCTCGTTTCGTATAGTTCTTGGAGGGCAGATTTTCCACCACGTTACGGCAAGCCGGAAGCAGCTCATGCAGTACATCCGCTTTCTGGTAGCTCAGAATCTCATGGCCGTGACGTATCCAGCGTACGAGACGTTGTTTCGACTCGCACAAGGGACCGAGTATCAGCTTCCTGTTATTTTTCTCCTACCCGTGATCAAAACCGCTCTGAAAAATGTCGTGCTACGGTGCGCAGTACACATGGAAGATATGGCGCCAGAGGCTGTCATCTTTACGGTGGATTTCTTCAACGCAGTGTACGTGTCAACGTGCATGCAGAACGCGTCATCTCTCGTTAGCGCCGTTGCCATCACAGCGACCGATCTATTCCAAACCACCATTATGTTGTACGGGCTTCATAAGCGAACTGGAACACTTCTATCGAGACTTCGCCAGCATATTGGCAAACACATTGATACAACCCTGGCTGGCACCAGTTTGTTGGATACCCTTAGGTCATTATGCCGAGATCCAGAAAAGTTTGAGAGACAGCTTCGTCCGGGTATTCGAGTATATTCATGCCTCCCTCACGAAGTATCCGAAGAGAGTAAAGATCTCTTGGAAAAGCTGGCCAAAATCTCCTATTCACTCGGCATTTCGAGCAGAAGAATGTCGTATGATTTTAATTCCGGACCTACCGTTGCTCCAGTTGCCTTCGCTTATCCTAAACTCCACCTGCCTTGGGCAAGAAATCGTGTAGAAGCCATTCAGCCGATTGTTGCCAGTGCTATGAAGCGAGCTCTACCCCCACCAAGTACAGAAAGTTTTGACGTGTCAAAGAGAACGCAATCTTCCACATCACACAGGATGATATTGCAAGAAGCTCTCGAGGCTCTATTTTCTATGGAGTGTCTGGTCGTCACGGCATATTTGGAGGCTGCAACACCAGTATTATATTGCTGCTATGTCTTGGTGATGGTTCATCTGCCCAGTGCCCGGTATCACGCCGAAATGGCTGGGGTTACAATGGAGAATGTAGGCTCGAAGATCCTTTTCCTGTTCGTCTTTGGCTTGCTCCAAATTGCATCATTCTTGCTGTTGGTTGCAATGGTCAAGCGCAACTGCGGGATGCCAGCAGTTTGCCATCTCGCATTCGTGCTGAAGACTCAAGTGTCGCTCATTCAGGGCAAATTAATGGCGTGGATGGTTGTCACTCTTTGCTTTCGGGTGGTTCATTTTGGTACGATTCCAGTCCGTTGATGTTTGTGCGTTGCTCCTGGTTTTTATCGTGTTGCTCGTCTGTGTGTGTATGTGTTCGATGCAGGGGTCGACTTCACCTTCCAATTCGGCAGCCTAAGTAGTGGTCAGTAGGTTGAGCTACAGTAGTCTCGTAAAACAGCATCTACAGTACTGTATGGCTACCGAAGTCTCATTGAGCACAGTTATCATCAAGAAGGATACGACAGCAGTCCTGTGTGAATTGCTCCTTAATGCCTACACCTCGATCTTTCGCCCAAAGAGAAACCGTAGTTGAGCTGAAGTGGTCGATGACACTAAATACCTGCAATGGACAAGTTGACAAACACTTCAACAGAATTCCGGGCATCACTTCACTCGCCACTCGTTCCGTGGCTCGTGTAGCTTCCACTAACTGTACCACCGGAACACCTTCCACACCTTCCATGTCGAGACGATGCGATAATACGTGACGCCATCTTTTTCGACCTCGGCACTATCTTCCACCTGTACATTCAATTCATCACAGCAATGCCACACGGGCGCGTGGTTTTTCTCGAGTTTATTTTTTTCTGACATGTTTGTTTTCTGTTTTTTTTTCTCCTGATGTAGCTTGTGTGCTCTATGAATCGTAGTCTACTTTTTCTGTCGGTTTTCCTCGCTCGTCGACGACCTGCGTGGGAGGCACTAGGCAAATATGCAACTCAGCGCCGCCACGTCGGCCCCCTCCCGTCTGTCTGTCCACCGGTTGTTGTCCACCTGTCTATTGCTCGGCCGCGTCCTTGTCGGCCACCTATAGGCAAATATGCAACTCAGCGCCGCCACGTCGGCCCCCTCCTGTCTGTCTGTCCACCGGTTGTTGTCCACCTGTCTATTGCTCGGCCGCGTCCTTGTCGGCCACCTTAATGTACCGCGGCACGCCGTAGCCGCCCTCGGCGTTGGGCCAGACCCACTTCTGCCAGCCCTCGCGCAGCCGGATCTTCTCGTTCTGCTCGTCCAGCTCCAGCGTCTCCGACTGCTTGACGGCCTCCAGCAGCGACGCGTAGTCCTGGTGCACCGAGTACACGGCCTGGAAGCTGCCCACGAAGGCCAGCGGCACGAAGCCGTCCACGTCCATGTGCTGGCGCAGGAAAATGTCGCGCACCAGGTTGTCCGAGGTAAAGTAGAACTCACTGCAACATCAGCAACACATATGCATCGGTTAGCACTAGTCTAAACATGATGACCCATTTTCTCTAACCGGTTAGAGAAAATGGGTGCAAAGCGTTTAGAGAAATTGGGTACAACTACGCACATTTGGTTCTTGGCCCACTGCGCCGTCACCTTGACGTCGGGCGTGGGCACGTACACGCCGTTGTAGTACGCGCCGTTGCTGTCTCCGTTCTGGCGGCGTCCTCCGAAGCGTCCTCCGTTGCCGCTGCGCGGTCCACGTCCACGGCCGTGGTGTCCTCCTCGCGAGGACGTCGGAGCGTCCGTCTGCGGCGCCGACGCGTCCGCGGCCTCGGCGTCCTCGCCCTCCATGGGGAACTGCGACCAGTTGAGCTTGCCCTTGCGCTTGGGCTTGGCGGCGCGCGCGGCCGACGACGACGACGCCGGCGCCTGCTGCGGCTTGTCGCTGACCTCCTCGGCCTCCACGAGGCGGTACTTGACGGCGCCCTCGGGGGCCTCGGCGTCCGTCGCGTTCATGCCCATCGATCGGTCAACTCACTTAATCACTCGGCGAATGGCTCAATGGCTGGGTGCGAGCGCCGCTGCCGCCAGTCAAACGTTGTGTAGAGATGGTGTTTGGATGCGTCCCGGCTATGTTACGTTGATGGTCTGGGTAAGTGCCGACTGGAACTTTGGGTAAGTATCCAACTGGAACTAACGCGGAAGTTCCAGAATTGGCTAACTGCGCTCTGATTGGTCCCAGCCGGAGCCAAAATGTAGCCATTGTCACTTCCAAATTGAAGAGAACAAGTGCGCGATGGAAGACGACTCGGCCCCGCGCAGGAAGAAGAGAACCCGGGACGCGCATTCGGCTACTTGCGCCACGAAGCGTGTGTGCTCAAGACCGGAGATGGCAGAGTCAACTGCAGCGGCGAGATTTCAAGGCTGGGCCGAGTGCCCGGACCAGTATGCTCGACTGGAGAACGCCCGCTTTCCAGTTGAAATCTGCGCCCTCCCGCACGTGATGGAGATCCTGGACACTTTGTTGATGCAGCCGATGGAGGCCATCGCGGAGGCAGCGAGACTGAAGAACATGCAGTGGCTAAACCAGCTGTTGGAGAGATATGGCTACACTCTTCACAGTGCTGCGATCCTCGCAGCTGGAAATGGCAACGCAGCGGCTGTGGAGAATTTGCTTCCTCTGTTTTGTGACGTTGAGAGCGACGACGACGATGGAGAGACATTTGATGTACTGCATGAGATGGCTACAACTGCCGCCCGCCTTGGGCACTCGGAGGTGGTTCGTCATGTGTTACCAGTGTTCGGGTGGTCCGATCCTCGTTGCGGAGTTGCGTGGTCTGTCCTCGACATCGCCGCAGAAAGAGGCCACCTTGATGTCGCAGAAGTTGCTCGTGATATAACTCGTTATGGGTACTATGAGGAACCAGAGGATATATCCAGCGACGCGCTTGACCTTGCCATTCAAGGTCGACACACTGCCATAGTGAACTTCCTACTATATGAAGCGTTCAACATTTGGGACCTCGGGAAGGCACTGGAGCTAGCGATCAATACGGGGTTGCTTACTGTTGCAGCGCCAATTGTCGAAACTTATCTGAAGGATAATTCGGTGACGATCGAGCGAATGTTCGTTGAGCTGGTGGAAATGGGCTACAAAGGGAGTGTGAAGTATTTGTACAACCAAGGGCACAACGATCCCGAGATGATCGGCGAAGCTTTTGGCGTTGCCGCAGGACATGATAAAGTCGACGTACTCGAGTTCTTGTTGACTACGGGGCGTGTAAGTTCCAGTGCGTTCGACAAAGGCTTTGAGAGAGCTGCGCACGACGGATTGACCAGAGTTGTGTTACTGCTGCACAGTAAAAATCGCGCGACAGCCGCGTCGGTGAGACGAGCTTTTGAGCGCGCCGGCTGTGTCGCTGTTTCTAGATTTCTGTACGAGCAGGAGGCGTTTCCAGCTGAGTCTGTCGTTGCTGCATTTCACAATGCAACTCGTGAAGGATGGCATCGTGATCATTACGTGCGTGAGGAGAACAGAATCCCTATTTTGAAGTTCCTGTGTGCCACAACGCACATTCCCGCTGAATTGATTGTCGAGAAATTTGCCGGTGCCAAGTGGAGCTGAGAGTTATGACAGCACTGTGTGGCGAGGAGCGTATTCCCGAGATGATGAATGAAATATTTGAGAAAGCCATCAAGAATGGACATGCCGAGCAGGTGGAGCAGTTGGCCAGAAGGCTAGCAAGTGGGGTTCGAAGTTCGTATTGGTACATGTACAGACATGGGTTTTGAATGTTTCGGGTTCTCGCCGTACGTTGACGCAGCAAACGATACAATGTGAAGAAAACTACCTAGAGTATTAGTTCATGGACGCCGCTGAAACCTTTTCTCAAACGTTGAACAGTAATGTAGTTTGTGTGTTTTTACTCGGTCGCGTAATGAATAATTCAAATCAGCTTGATCATCGCGAGAAGCGTTTGCTGTACATTTGTAAAGTAGACGTCTCGGACATATTTAAGGCGCTTGCATTCCAGGCTTGGCACCGTAGTACGAGCGGTGTGGACTCGCTTCATGGCTGTCACTGTGCTTTAGGAGAAAAATCATTCATATGTTTTACTATTTCATGAAACCTCTTTGTTATGATTTGCAACATAACACCTTTGTGTTAGCATATCTGTTGTACTGTACATGTCGGAAGTTTCTTCTTGACTCTTTGTTATGATTTGCAACATAACACCTTTGTGTTAGCATATCTGTTGTACTGTACATGTCGGAAGTTTCTTCTTGGTAGACCCACTAGGATAAAGGACTAAAGTTGGTTCCATTGCCTCGCCAGTATGATGGCGATGGCACCATATCCTTTACGTGCGCTCTTGCTACAACGAATACTACGAAACTATCGAGAATTTGATTCCGATCGAGAAGAAGCTGCATTACAGTAACGCTGCAGGCACACTATAGTGCGTGCGTTACTTGATCACATTACTTTATCCTTATAACAAGCTTTACTTAAGCTGTAGCCATTGGGGCGTCGTTCTTTTACTCGTACTTTTACGGGTTGTCCTTACTTTCGAGTACATTTCACTGACTTCCGAGGAACGAGTAATGTACTCGGACTTTCGAGTACATCAACTTCACTCTTTGAACGGGGGCACTGCATTAACTTGCTACTACTGATTCCGCTTCAAAGGCGTTGCTTGTTGGGATGGCATTCACAAACGCAAATAACGTGCTACAAGTCCATAAGGACAAAAATTATTTTGTTTTCTGCTAGATAGCGCTTAAATTTTCTATTTGCTTGCTAGCATCCACACAAGTGATTCGCTGCGTTACTTCCCCAGATACATTCATAGTGTGCCTTCTTTTGGTATGGTGATGCCTTCTGTGGCGTCTTTCCTATGTCACAAATAAGACTTGTCTGAAATTACTCGGAAGTCAGTGAAGTGTACTCGCAATTAAGTAGCACCCTACTTTTACGATCGCTTCAGGCGCGAGCATCCAGACATCTACAACAGCGTTCGAGTGCAATGAAGCAAATAAAAGGCACTTTGCCAGAATGGAGAGGATCTCAAGTACGCGCCTGTTGCAGACAAAGGAATTTACTGGAAGCGGACAAGTTGAAGAAAGAGATTATGTGGTGGGGCTCTGATAAAGAAGTATTGGCCGATGGTGGTGTTCACTAGCTTCGTTCCAATGTAATGGTGTTCTCTGCATGCCAAGATGGACCTGCTAGAATGCGGTCAACCTCAGGATCAGCGACGACGAACTTACTGTACAAGACGCTACGACATATTTGGAGGAAATGCTCGTCACTGTTTGTGCCGAGATCGACAACGCTATCAAGTGTACTGTTGAATGGGCTACGAGTTCCGGTGACGTGTGCTGCGTCCTCACGGCTCGAGAAAATTATCCTACACGTAATTATTTCCTGGAGGAAGATAAATCTGGCAAGCTTACCTTTGCATTGTCGTTTGTCGCTCGGTTTCTGACGGATCAAATGATGGCTTGCGGCGATTCTGGCTCCACTTTCAACCCTTGGCTTTTTAAGATTGATGCCCATGACATAATTGCTAAACCATCCGTGGAAGTTGCTACATACACCAGGCCCAGTTGGCCTGATCAATCGCAGCCGATGGTCATGGAAACGTAGATCGTCTTCATCGTTCTGAAAGAGTTGGTGAAGGATTTATTCCGCTTGCACTCGATAACGGGGACGGAATTGACTCTGAACATGAAGACGACACATGAGAAATATGCTACCGAAGACAATGATCAGCAGGGGGGGGGGGGGGGTAAAAAACCGATCGGCCCGCAATTGACGCCGAATACACCGGGTGTGCAAAACGTGGATTGCTCGCGTGGAAGTAACACGATCTGGCCATGAAGTATGCGGTCTTTTAAAAAAAAAAAAACTGGTGGCCGCAATTCCCCAGTACGTATGCCCCCTTGAAATGTGAGCTATGTAGCGATGAATTTAAATCTTGCAATCCGATACACCCGGCGGTAAGCTAGATAGTCTGCCTGGTCAAGATGATTATGGGCATGTATAGACTTGGTATTCGATGCTCTAGTTTAAGCTAAATTTTGTAGCCATGTGAACTTTACCAAAATCCGTAGCATTGAGCGGATATGTTTTCCGCTGCTCTTCCTTGAAGCGCCAGAATCCATCTCGCCAAGAAGCCAAGAAGCCAAGAAGCTCTCTCTCTACCTACGATGGCTCACAAGAGGTCGCACCCCGACGTCGTCGACCTCACCGGCGACGACGAAGCAAACGCAGATGGCTCACAAGAGGTCGCACCCCGACGTCGTCGACCTCACCGGCGACGACGAAGCAAACGCCGGCTCGACTCCAGCCCCCAAGGCAACTCCAAGACCCGCTAAGCGTCCTCGCTACACCCCTCCTTCCTCCTCCAACCCTGTCGTCGAGGCTGCGAGATCGGGCCAAGCGACAAGATTAGTGCAATTGCTGCAAAATTACCGCGGCCACTTGGGCGAAGCCATGGTCGCAGCCGCCGCCAACGGCCACGGCAACTGTGTCATGGCGCTGCGAGACCGCTTCGTCGAGCCTTGGGACGACGAGTGCCACATCAGTCTCCAAGGCCGCGCCATCATGGGGAAGGCCGTCGGGTTTGCCGCCAGAAACGGCCACCTGGCGGTCGTCGAGTTCAAGCTCGCAGCCATGAGCGACGACGGAGAAGACGACCAAGAGGCCACGATGAGCGCGTTCATCCAAGCGGTTCAGGGCGGACGTCTGGACGTTGTCAAGTGCACGGCCGAGCTCATTTTCCCGTGGTATCACGATTTCAAACGTCACATTAAGCTGGCGCTGGGGGCTGCGATCCTTGGCGGCTATGCCGATATAGTGGCGTTCCTGCTGACGTGGGATGGCGCTGGGGGCTGCGATCCTTGGCGGCTATGCCGATATAGTGGCGTTCCTGCTGACGTGGGAGCACGCGGATTACAACGTGGGCGGGGCCTTTGAGATCGCCGTCCGCAAGAATCAACACGCTGTTGCCGACAAGATTTACGAGATTTACCCGCAGCTTTCCAACGGCGGGAACTTGTTGGTGGATATGGCAGCCAGCGGGAGACTGGTTGCTGTGCAGTACTTGTACGAACATGGGCGTAAGGACGCCGCGCTGGTTGGTGAAGCCTTGAGGCGTGCGACTGCCAATAAGCGCACAGACGTGATCGAATTCCTGCGTGCCGCTGCGCGGGATGCACCGGCTAGGGCATTCTGAGCTGAGGAAGTCCGTTGTCTTCATCCATGTGCGTGGGTCTATAGTTCCGAAAATGCCAGAAAGAACCCAAAATTGAATGACGCATTGTGATGCGATTGATGTTCATTGACGCACGAGTTTTTCACTCGCTGCTCCATCTCTCTGCACAACGTAAAACGCCTCGTGCTGAACAAACTTAGGATTCAAGAATGAGCGATTTAGTCAAGTTCAGGCGAGTCCAGGTTGCGCGTTTCCCCACCCGAATCACTTCGCTTGATCATGTTATGAAGAGCATCGACATCTATTCAATGGAACCGGAGGAAGTCATGGTCGAGGCGGCAAATGCAAATGAGTTGAAGTGGCTACGATCGCTACTGGACGGGCACGACGTCAAAGTCCGGGATAGAGCGATGATTTCTGCCGCTCGAGATGGATACACCCGAGCAGTGAGGGTGCTAATGCTGGAAATCACCGGCGCCCAGACTGGGGAACTGGACTATAAAAGTATTAATCTGCTGACGAATGCAGCAACTGAAGCGGCTGCTAGTGGGCATTTGGACGTGGTACAACTGCTCTGGCTAGAACTTCAAGCTGATGGCAAATGCAGTGACCATAATCTAGTGTGGGGGGCCCTCGTAGCAGCGTCAGCCCGCGGGCATCTTGATGTCGTGAAATTCGCTGCGCTATTTGTGCGCGGCACTCCTTGTTGGTCATTGCGCGATCTCTGGAAGGCGCTGACTATCGCAGCCAAAGATGGCCACATTAAGGTTGCAGAGTTTCTGCTCGAACCGGGAAGATACGATTGGGACTATAGCTGGGAACTGACATTAGCCGTTGACCGTGGGCAAGGAACTCTCGCAGAGCTGATTTATGCAGTGTGCCCGCTGGATGATCGCAGATGTTTCATCAGCAAGTTTGCTGTCGATGGCAAGTTAGAGGCGATCATGTGTCTTTATAGCAAAGGCCACAAGGGGTCTGAGCTCGTTGAGGATACATTTGTGCAGGCAGCAGGTAACGGGTATACCAAAATCGTGACGTTTTTGATCAGAAGTGGGCCGATTTCTCCAGAAACGTTTGATTTGGCTTTTGAAAGCGCGGCAACTTTGAGCGATGCGTCCACCTTGAAATTCTTGTATAATGAGCATCGGGTGTCTCGGGCCTCATTAGTTGCAGCATTTGAATGCGCACGAAGTGCTGCTGCGGTCGAGTTTATTCTCCAACGAGAATATTTCTTCCGACGCGGCAACTTTGAGCGATGCGTCCACCTTGAAATTCTTGTATAATGAGCATCGGGTGTCTCGGACCTCATTAGTTGCAGCATTTGAATGCACACGAAGTGCTGCTGCGGTCGAGTTTATTCTCTCCAACGAGAATATTTCTTCCGGATCCGTAGTGATGGCGTTCAAGAATGCTGCTCGTTGGGGCGATGACCGGCTCAAGATGTTTAATTGCTACGCCGGCGGAGCGAAATCTCGGGAGATGTCATTAACGAAGTGGTCGCAGAAGCTACGATGGAACGTCAGTCGGAAACTGTGAGAGTTCTTGGCAATGACTCGCGGCTGACACCTGAAGTCCGGTCCCAGGCTCTGACGAAGGCCATCAACGCGGGAGCTATCAAGATATTACAGTCGTGGGTGCCGGACAGTCACGTTTCTCTGGAGTATGGGACCCAAGTGCTACTGACTGCTGCGAGTGCCAGCCAGATGCATATTGTGAAGTTCTTCCTGGAAAAGACCGTCGTATCCTTAACTGGAATGCCAAAAAATGCTGATCGGGGTAATGCGGTCATCCCGTGCGTGCACACGAAGAAGAAGTGGCCCATAGTGGTGCTCAAAGAGGCGCTGAAGGTTACTCGTCACGATCAGCTTCAAAAGTTCCTACATACGGCAATTGTCCGCGCTAGTAAAAATACACTGAAATAGTGGAATGGATTTCAGCGAGAAAACACGATGAAATGGACCGTGTGAGGTAGTTTTTAGTACTTAAGTAGGTCAAATAGCACGGGAGTTTAAAGCAAGAAATCGATTCGTCCGTGCACACACTGTACCCGGTGTAGTTCGCACACCGCGCACCTACGGAGCTGGTTCAGGCTCTACGCGCTGGATTGCTTCCAAGTACGCCCCCACATCCAAACATTTGCCGTCAATAGCGCTCTGAAGCGCTTTACACAGCAACTTGGAATCAATGTGGCCGTGCTCACACATGTACTTGACTGCATCCAAGCGTCCGAGCCCCGCCATGTGCACGAGCAAGTTCTCTTGCTCCACGTTCGCATACACCTCATAGATCCTTTCAGCGACGGCATCTTGATCCTTGCTCACAGCCTCTTCGAACACCGCGGCAACGTCGCTCTTGCACTCCTCCCAGCTCAGCAGGAATGCCACCACGTCAGCATGGCCCCCTTCAATGGCGTTCGACAGCGCCGTGTTGAACTCCTCCTCGAAGTTGTCAGTGTACGTCGGGACGAAGTCCGCCGCCACTTTGACCACCTCCGCGTGCCCACTCGACGCTCCTTCGTGGAAGGCGTCCCAGCATGCGCTCTCGTCCACTTCTCCGTCGCTCATCATGGCACTCAGCATGAACTCGACGATGTCGGCGTGGCCGTTCCTGGCAGCTGGGCCCGCTGCGTCCCTCATGGCTTCGTGGCCTTCCACGCTCAGGTGCAGCTCGTCGTCGTCCGGGTCGCAGAAATTGTCGCGCAGAGTCACGACGCAGCCGAAGTGGCCGTGACTCGCGGCAGCGACCGTCGCCGCAGTCAAGTCCTCGTCGAAGGTGCGGAGAAGGCCCTCGAGCTCTTGCCGTTGGCCAGAGGCGGCGGCTTCCACGACGGCCAGTGCTGGAGGAAGGAGGCAAACGTTGTTGCTACTGGTTTTGGCAGCTGTGCGAGGGCGCTTGGGGGCTTCGCACACGTCGGAGTCGTCGCCCGTGAGGTCGATGGCGTCTCGGGCGTGAAGTTTCTTGCCGGTAGTGGAGTTGTCGGTCATGGGGCTTGACTTGATTCGGCCCGGACTTGTGGTGTTGAATTCTGACAAGCAAGGCGGTCTGTATTGGTGCATAGATCTGTATGCTGAAATGGTATTTCTGTCAGTTGACATGCTTCTTTTTTCTTGAGGTCATACAGATGTATTCATTTTTAGCGCTGTAATGTGTCATTACACTGCATGAATAAAAAAATTCAATATGAAAATTGTCAATAAATATGAGGAAAATATGTATTATTGCCAAGCGCCATATTGAAATTTATATTATTGGATCGTATGATTTCAGGGCATACAAAAACACAGTCAAGGTAAATGAAATTGAAATATAAAATCAGTATAATTATTTATTATTGGTGATCGTCATATTTTAATCATTATTACTGACACGCAGTTTTACCAATTCAATATTATACTGAATAGGAGAAGCCCTGACTGCAAGTGGGGCAGTTTGAAGGGAATAAGAAAAAATAATAGCAGCACCAACTACGAAGTAGGCGCTGGTCACCAAAGTCTGGTGGTGGGCACTCCAGTTGAACCGGTAGAGTTACCCCGACTCACGAACGGCCACAGAGGCAGAGACCGTTCAACATCAACATGGCACATCATTGTGGTTAGCCAGTCCAAAGCCAAGACATCACCAATGGAATTCAGCCCGCATCGTGGAGGGAGGAGGGGTGTGTGGGCGTCATCTTCTAGAATTCTTTAGACTGTGCGATGTGGGCTATGTCACGGCTTCTCCAATTCAGTATAATATTGAATTGGTAAAACTGCTTGTCAGTAATAATGATTAAAATATGACGATCACCAATAATAAATTATTATACTGATTAAATATTTCAAATTCATTTACCTTGACTGTGTTTTTGTATGCCCTGAAATCATACGATCCAATAATATAAATTTCAATATGGCGCTTGGCAATAATACATATTTTCCTCATATTTATTGACAATTTTCATATTGACATTTTTTATTCATATTCCTGGGCTATGTGCCATATACTTCAGTACAGAACAATGTGGTACTGTACTCGAAGCAATGTTGTACGGTATCCGGGTCATAAATCTGCGGAAATCGGGCATGGGCTCACTTCAGCATTTGCCTCGCTTCACGCAGACGCCACAGCCGACCTCGTCCTTAAACCGATGAGAGCTGCTCATTGAAGCCTAGCGAATATCACCATTTTACTACTTGTTTTCGCCGCTATGGTCGCCGCCACGGAGAACTTGGAACATCACTTTCCCGTCCAAGAAGACCCACTTCACAGGCCTTTGGACAACACACCACGTTGAGATCAGAAGTGGTCCTCGATTTTAGCTCGTCGACCTGCGAGTGTAATTCTCCTCCTCGACCGTGTGCTTTCTTTCACGGTATCGGCAACAAGAACGAAATGGCGGAGCTCCAAGACACGCCAAAGATCACAAGCGGCCTGCCCATCGAGTGCGTTACGACGACTGTGTTCTCGATGGTGCGCGAAGCCGAATCACTGGAATCCACCCCTCGGACGAGCTTTGTGGTAAGGAGACGGTTATTTCGATATTACTGGCTCACTCTCTAGGGGG
>JAIKVH010000231.1:0-17612 GCA_024679275.1 Phytophthora niederhauseri
CAACAAGGGCGAGGAGCTCGATCAGAGGTTGGCTTGTGATGACTGAATACTTAAAGTACTTCCAGGTTTTGTTGGTGTAGCTACCAACGCCACGTGGGTCAAATAATGTTGGCCCCTTCAGTCACCATTGTCTAATTGCTCATCCACCATGCATTGATAAGACATGAGTGTGAGGGTTATACGCATGTTAGAAGTTAACGAGCACTCCCTCCTTGCCAACCAATTCCTCACTATAATAGGCGCCGCACTTTGCCCCTCACTTAGCAAACGCTGACAGCGATGGCATCGATACCGACGCATGAAACGCAGCGCTGCTAGAAGCTAGTGGTGGCTCGTTGGAAACGTTTCTGTCTGTGGGCACTCTTGGCGTGCCTCCATCGCGACTGTGGATTGCCAGCGCTGCAAGTGGACACAAACAAACAAGACAGACTCAGTTCGTGCCTCTCAAACAATGCTTTAGACAGAGCTCAACTCAAAGTCATACCCCGCAGCATACGGGCGAGATCTGAAGGACGCTCCAGGTGGAACATGGCCTGCAACACACAACACACAACAGAGCAGTGTTAGCAATACAGAGCGCATGTGCAATTTGTAGTCCGGCTTTACGCACCTCAGTTTTGCTGCCGCCAATATGGCATGTGAACACGTTGGCCCGTTTCGACAAGGCGGACGATGACTCAATGGAAATTCCACTGGGTACCGGCAATGGAGGTGGCGGTGGGCTAGTATTGTCTGCGATAGTTGTAGTGGCGCTGGTGGTGGGTTGTAAGGCACTTTCCTCCTTCCTCGCTTGCTCCATGTGCTCTTTGAAATACAAGAAAAGCTCGTCATCTTCTACACCATTGCCAGCGTAAAACACAAAGTCGAGCTGGGGTGCAGGTGGCCGCTGTCGTCGGCTCTGCCTGGGCGAAAATCCCTCTCGTCGTGGCCCCCTGCTCCCAGGCGAACTAGGCTCGTTATCCGGCTGAAATTGATTCAGAATCTCATCGAGCAGCAGCGTCTTCGTCACTCCTTGCAAGCGGACCTCGACGCGGTTAGTACCTTGCACGACCTCGAGCGGCAAGTTGCACAGGACGTCTTCCAGATTCACCTGCATGTCACGCGCCTGCATCGGGCCGAAGATCGGGTCCGTCTCGCCGTAGTGCCAGGTCAGTGAGCTTTCTTTGCTGTCAATGCGACTGCCAGGGGTACGCTCGGTGAAATACTGCATGATCGGCCGCACCACCTTCTTCCAGGACGGATCAGTGTCCTCTGTCATCACCTGCCACTCATCATCGTTAGGCAGTCGGTAGAAGTAGCCAGACTCCGCCACAACCCCCACGCGACGATCCGTGAGCCAACTACCGATGACGTTGCGCTCATGAGCACTCACAAGCACAACCGTGTTCTTGGGGTCGTTGGCGAGAGTCTCGACCAGCCGCTTGACGAACGGTTTGGGAGGAGCGACGTTGCTACGCTGCTGCGCCGGCGCCCCTGCTGGCGTTGGATCATCGAACAGAGTTCCTTCGTAGTCGAGCACCAGCAGTCTGTGGCGACTGCGCGCGTAAGCTCCAAGCACTTCAATCGTTGGCAATCTGACCAGCTTCTTCACCACCGCCCTTGGTCGCGACACTGCGTCCTCCAGATCTGTCAGGAAACTCCTGCCCCAGAAGCTGGCAGTGTGGGTCTTCACGTACCGATACAGATTGGTCTGGCGGTACTCGCGCTCCATGAGCGGCAGCTCCAGTGCATACCCCAGCGCATTCGCCATGTCCGTCGTATTCCACGGGTTAACGCGAATCGCTCCGGATAACGACTGGGCACTTCCAGCGAACTCGCTCAAGATGAGAACGCCCGGTCCTTCACGGTGCGGCTCGCACGACTGACTCTGGCACATCACGTACTCGTGACTCACGAGGTTCATTCCGTCTCGGATCGACGTCACGAGGCACACGTCGGCCAGATTATATAGAGCTACTAGCTCGCTAGGAGCCACGGATCGATGGATATAATGCACAGGTGAATGCGTCAAAGTTCCAAATCTTCCGTTGATCCTCCCCACCATTTCGTTCACACTCGCTGCCAAGTGTTGGTACTCCTGTACACCGGTACGTGATGGCACTCCAATCTGGATCAGTACAACGTCTTTGCATCGCTCTGGGTAGAGCGAAAGGAAGCGCTCCATCGCCAGTAGCTTGTGCGGGATGCCCTTGATATAGTCCATGCGGTCCACGCCGATGATAACCTTGCAGCCCGCGAACTTGGCCGTGAGCTCCTGGATGCGCTTCTGCGTGACGTCCGAGTTCAGAATGTCCTCGAAATGTTCTGGATCAATGCCGATAGGGAACACTCCAATGGCCGAGAAATGGTCGCCGAGCTCGATGCCTTTCGGAGACGTCGACGCACCTGGAACACGAGCACAGGCCGCGATAAAGTGGCGAGCGTAGTCGTATGTGTGGAATCCCAACAAGTCCGCGCCTAGCAGCCCCTCCAGTATCTCTCTCCCCACGGGCAGCATCCGATACATCTCAGCAGTGGGGAACGGGGTGTGGAGGAACCATCCGATCTTGCAGTGCGGGTGACGCGATCGCAGCAGCGACGGCAACATCATCAAGTGATAGTCGTGCACCCAGACGAAGTCTCCTTCGCGGTACACTTGGTTCACGGCCTGTGCGAAGCGCTTGTTGGCCAGTTTGTAGGCGTCCCATTGGCGGAAGTCGAACTTCTTCTCGCTGCCTGGCCGGAACAGCGGCAACGGCACGTAGTGGAAGATGGGCCACAGGATGTCGTTGCTGAAATCGTTGTAGTAGCGCGCGGCGATCTCCTTGGACAGGAACACGGGCACGCAGTTGAACTCCCTGGCCAGCTTCTCGCGCACCTTGCTCTGCTCGTCGTGCGGGATCTCCTCGCCCAGCCAGCCGATCCAGATGAACGGCACCTGGTCTCGAATGCCGTTCAGCGCCGTCACGAGTCCCCCCGAGCTCATCGTGAAGCTCCACTCGCCCGTGGCTTCGTTGCGCTGGAAGGAGATCGGCAGGCGGTTCGACACCATGATCAGCCGGTGCCTCGCGTCCATCATGGGCGGCACGATCTCCTCCTGCGGCTTGTCCGTCTGGATCTGCACCATGGACAACTGGCGCTGCAGCTCCTGGATGTTCACCAGCAGCTCCTGCTCACGCGCGTTCATCTCCATCACGTCCTCGTCGTCCACCACGAAGCTGCCGAGCGACATGGAGCGAGGCGGGGACCGCAGAGCGGCGTGGACGTCGGAGGACGTCGCTCGGGCGTCCGTCGTGAGCACGCTCCGAGGCCGCAACTGCGGCGGTGGGTCCTCCACCTCCTCGTCACTGATGCCAGCGTCCTCCTGGACGTCGTCGTCGTCTTGCAGCCTTGTGGGAGCGTCCTCTTCGTCCTCGTCGTCGGCGTCATCATCGTCGTCATCTCCGTCGTCCCGTCCGAAATGGTCTTCCCGGGCGTCGTAGGCGTCGATACTGGCACGTCTGGACTCGCGCGGGCCTGGAGAAGACGCCGGTGCCGGTCGCGGCGGCCGGATCAGCTCCATTTCGCCGGGGTTGGCGCTGTTCAGGTACTCCTCGTCCACCAGGATGGCCTCGAGGCCCGAGATGTCGTCGCTCATGGCGGTCAATTGACAATGGAATTCTGGGCGCTCCACGGCGAGTTAGAGGGCGGTTCCGGCGTGAGAAGGGAGACGAAAGGCTAGATGCAGGCGTTGAATGTATGCAAACCGAGCCCCGGCAAGCGAGCGGATATGCGACGAGGGGCCGAGCAGCAGCTTTTTGCCGAGCATTTGCATCACTGACCGAACGCGACCGCAGTGGAACCCAAAATAAAAAAGTCGAGTTACCCAAAACAAATAATTGGGTTCGTGCCTCCTCCTTTCAGCAATAGAGAGCTTTTCTTCATGCGGCGCTGACGCTATCCCTAACGCTAATCCGCTCCCGATGCTGCCGACCCGCGCCGTGCCCGTGTCCCCCGTGGTCGCGCCCGCCGCCGCCGCCTCCCCGCAGCCGCTGCACCTGACGCCGCGCGACCACAGAGCAGGAGGCCCCAGCAGCAGCAGCAGCAGCAGCAAGGTGCCGCCCCACTCCCAGTCCCACAGCCGCCCGCAGCCGCGATCCGCGCCCGGCCAGCACCGCCGCCACGTCGTGGCCTGGGTGCCCGACAGCCTGGCGGAGCGCTGCTACAGCTGCCAGGCCTCGTTCTCGCTCATGCTGCGGCGCCACCACTGCCGGCGCTGCGGGAACGTCTTCTGCGACGCCTGCTCCTCGGCGCGCATGCCGTTGGTCAACTCGGGCTTCTTCAACCCGGTCAGAGTGTGCGCCAAGTGCTCGGTGGCGGCCAAGAAGGCGCACGCTAAGATGGTGCACGAGCGGCAGAAGGCCAGGAGCTTCCAGCCTGCTAGACGGCACAGTGACACGGGGGACAGAGGAGACTCGGGCAGAGGGGGGCTCTACTTTAACTCGGAGGACCCGTCGGGTACCGGTAGGGACCGCCACAACTCCCATGAGGGTAGAATTGGCGGTAGAACGGGGAGAAGCGACTCGATGGGGTTCTACCGCCCCTCAATCGGGTTCAGGAATTCCATGACCATGGCGGTAGAACGCGGAGGAGGAGGAGGAGGAGGAGGCTCCAGCCCAGACAGCGACGTCATGGAGGGCGGTATCATTACGTCCAATGGACGACGACAAGCACCCGGTAATTTATCCAGAGGCGCGTCGTGCGAGAGCTCCAGCGAGCGGGAGCGGGCGGGCAGTGAGGAGACGGACTACGCTGGAGGGCACTTTGGGGCTGGGGACACACTCCTGCAGACTCTACCGGGCGAGGCGGTGCTGGTGAGGAACGACAACGTCCGGGTCAGGTTCCTGGACCGGATAGAGCATGTGGGGAAACTCTACGTGACGAACTACCGACTGGTGTTCAGCCCCGCCCCGGACGGTGGGGAGATGGTTATGGGGAGGTTTTCGTCGGAGAGTGCGACTGTGAGGGGGAATGTGAGGGAGGACGAGTTGCCGTATGCCAGCGATCTGCACTCGGAAGCTTTGGTGGCGTACCAGGCCGTCCCCCTCGTGACGATTGACCGGGTTAAGCGGAAGGAGATGGTGGAGACGGATACGGGCATGCTGGAGATTGTCGGGAAGGATTTCCGGCGATTGCACTTTATTTTTGAAGGGCTCGTGTCCAAGCAGACGTTTAGTCAGTTCGACCGCACGTACGCGCTCGTAAGAATGCACGCGCTCGGTGAACCGGAAGGGAAAGTGGACGAGTTCGCCAAGTTTTCACTGGAAAGATTTGATGGCGTTAACGGTGCAGTGGATGGTTGGAGAGTGTACGATGCAGTCGCGGAATTCCAGCGCATGGGCTTATCATCGTCTACTAATCGATGGCGACTGAGCTACATCAACGAGCAGTACGAATTGTGTCCAACCTACCCGTCGGTTTTGGCGGTTCCGTCCTCTGTATCCGACAGTGTGTTGACGGTGGCGTCCAAGTTTCGTTCTAAAGGTCGAATCCCCGTTCTGTCGTGGCGTGACCGCCATACAGGCGCCGTGATCTGTCGAAGCAGTCAGCCGCTCGTTGGTCTCGGACAGAAGCAGTGCGACAAGGACGTCTTCCTCATCCAGGCCATCGCAGCGACCAATCCGTCGTCGACGAAACTTGTGATTATTGATGCGCGACCCTGGAAGAATGCTGTGGCACAAAAGACCGTTGGTCGTGCGGGTTACGAACTCACAGAACACTATGAAATGCGTCACGGAACAGCGTCGTTGAAGTATGCGGATATGGTGGCATCTGAGCACAATGCAGCTGCGGCTGCAGCCATATCTGCCGGCTCTTCAGCGACGCCTATTGCAGGAGGGGCAGCCGAGCTCTCTATCAATGGCGATTCACTATCGGTTAATGATTCCAGTGCTGCGAGCGGCTGGGGCGATAGTGATGAACGCAGACAGATTCTGGAGACGATGGAGGCGTCGCTGGTTTTGACCGAGTGCAAGTTAATTTTTATGGGCATCGAGAATATTCATCAGATGCGCAAAAGTTACCACAAACTCATGGATCTATGCACTACGAAGCAAAACAACGACAAGTGGCTCGACCAATTGGCTTCGACCCACTGGATGGACCACATCTCTCGCATACTGGACTCGGCCGTGGAAATTGTCCGCATTGTCAAGGAACAGAAATCCAGCGTTCTGATTCATTGCAGCGACGGATGGGACCGTACAGCTCAGCTTACAGCTCTTACGGAATTGCTGATTGATCCATACTACCGAACTGTGCAAGGATTTCAGGTAAGTTTTCTTCTGGTCAAGTCATTCTTCGGTGTCGTTGCTAACTTGTTTCATTTGTTCAGGTGCTGATTGAGAAAGAGTGGTGCAGTTTTGGTCACAAGTTCCGAGATCGAACGGGGCATGGCGCGAGCAACAACTCGAACGAAATCTCGCCGGTTTTCCTGCAGTGGATTGATTGCGTATGGCAGGTGTTAGTCCAGTCCCCGAGTGCGTTCGAGTTCAACGAGCGATATCTCATTCTCATTCTGGACCACCTGTACTCGTGCCGCTTCGGGACATTCCTGTACGACTCCGAACGGGAGCGAATGGAGCAGGAAGCTCTTCATCCGACCCAATCTCTGTGGTCATTTCTCAGCACAGTGGATCGCTCTGTGGTGCTGAACCCGTTTTACCAGCCGCACAACGCCCCGCGTATGAAGTGGAAAGCGAACGTGACGGCTACACGCCAGTGCTTCGAGAGGAAGTTGGGCGACGAATACGTTGAATCTCCCCGACCAATTCCTCATATGACCCATGAAGACTGCGACGTGCACTCGCTAGTGGACGGGTTTGAAGACTACAAAGTGAGTAGAGGCATATTTGACTCGGATGGATCCTCTTCAGGGTGTGCAAGCCCCACCTCGATGGCGTTCGGGAGTACTGTTGCAGTGGCATGGATCCTCTTCAGGGTGTGCAAGCCCCACCTCGATGGCGTTCGGGAGTACTGTTGCAGTGGCATCGTCGCCAGCGCACTCAAAGGATGAAGCGACGGATGCTCAGGTGAATGCAGCGTTGGAGTCCACGCACATGCAGCTGTCGCATGAACTGGAACGCGACGGTTTAAGATTTGGCGGTGATGACTTGGGTAGTTGGGACTGCGAGAGCGATCCGGAGATGGTGATGCTGCAGCCGTCGTGCTACCACAAAATCGTTCGCGATCTGGATGCAGGCTTCTCGTTCCCTCAACCGCTGGAGTCTTCGGCGCTGTCGAGCTTTCCCTCGTCCCCAGCTGTTGCCCCGCGCTCTCGCTCGTTCTACTTCGGTCGCTACGCTGAAGATGGCGGGAGTGTTGTAAAGCCGTCGACGCCGAAGTCCCGTTCATCGCTGAGTTCGCTCTTCATGCCCGCAGTAGAGCGAGCACCGCTTTCGGACGGTCTGTGGAATACGTCAGATACCGACGCTGTTTCGGAGGGTGACGAGATTGGTCGCTATGGGGCCCTCGCCTCGTGTGAAGATGTGATCGTGCCGTCTTGCTCGATGAAGTCGCTCAGGTTCTGGGCGCACTACTATCTGCGGTGGGACCCCACCAGCCACTTCGATCGAGACGCAAGTGTTGAGATTGAGACTGTGCATCTCGAATTACTGATGCGGTTAGAAGCGTTGACCAAGCGGGTGGATTTGATTCGGGAAGATGAAGGGATGAAGTGGGAGCGCAAGGCCCAGCACGTCCTTTACGACTCTCCGGAATCGGGAAGATGAAGGGATGAAGTGGGAGCGCAAGGCCCAGCACGTCCTTTACGACTCTCCGGACCGCCCAGATGTGAGCTCGCCGAGTAGTGTATCACCCCTGAAGCCGTGTCCAAGACGCGAGCGCAGAGCGACCTCAGAAGGAAGCACGTCGTCTCAGGACTCGGTTCTAAGTGCGGCAGATGATTCGGCACTTGCCAAGCAGATCGCGCAGTTGAAGGAGCAGAGGCGTCGAAGTCTCGAGGAAGTGGAAGCCAAATACCAGGAGCAGCTCGCCGAATTACTCCGGGCCAACATGGCAGCAGGCGATGCTTAATATCTACGCATGTACTTTAAGTGGGCTACTAAGTAAGGTCGATAGAACTATTGTATGAAAAAATATAGAGACCTTCAACGCTGATTAGGCAATAGAAATCCGGCACAGCAGCTCATGGAGAAGTGCAGAAGCCGCTCGTGAGGTCAAAGCTTCGATGTTTCGTGACTAATAGTGTCGGAAACAGCATCGCAGCATGCAAGAAAAGCATGAGTAGGAGTGCACCGAGTCGCTGGACTTGGCCACAAAAGTCTTGGCCGTAAAAAAAAATGCAAAATTCCAATGGGCGATGAATTTGGTCATTGGCGTGACTCTCGCTCAACAGGCATAACAGCACAGCGCGGAGTCGTGCGCTCTCAAATCATTGTTTTCAAGTGTTGAAACGCCACAGCAAACGTCCGAAAAAAAAACTCTTTTACTTCGACTTGTTGAATTTTACTGGACGATACATTCCTCTCCACCAAAAAGTTGACTCGCCTTAGCTTTCTTTCGCTCAGCCGCTGCCTCCTTCTCATCTAACTGTTGACGAAGGGAAGCAACAAGCTCCTTCTTTTCGGCCAGATTTCCTCGGAGTACATTCAATTCATCCTCTTGCTCGTTTTTCAGCGCACGGATATCCTACATGTAGAAGGAAAAGTTACTTTCTCGCTCAACCAACAAATCTGACGAAACCAACGATGTAAGCTTACCCGAATTGCACCCTCTTTCAGCTCTTCCTGCTCGTCCTGGTACTGACCAACGATGTAAGCTTACCCGAATTGCACCCTCTTTCAGCTCTTCCTGCTCGTCCTGGTACTGAAGAGTCAGCTGAGAAACTTCTTCCTGGTTTTCCTTGTCAATACGATACAGCTCTGCAATCTGATCGGTATCTTGCTCACCAAGCTGCCGTTCCAGCTCGAGAACCTTTTGAAGAAACTGCTGTTGACCTTGAATCAAGCCTTTCTCCTCGTTGTGAAAATTGCGCTCGTTCTCCAACAACTGACGCTGCGCTACCTGCCGCTCACTCTCTCGGCGAGCTTCAGCGTCACGAACATCCGCCTCCAGACGCTTTCGTTCATCCTTTGCTTCTTCAATTTGCAAGTAAAACCGATCAAGAGCCTCTTTATGAAGACTAGTCAATCGCTCAACTTGCAGACGTGTCCGCTCAATTTCAGCTTGCTTGTTCTGAATCTCGTCCTGAAGAGAGCTCCGCTCGCTCGTGATGCAGCTCAATTTCAGCTTGCTTGTTCTGAATCTCGTCCTGAAGAGAGCTCCGCTCGCTCGTGATGCGCTCGTTGATCGACTGCACAGCTCTCTCGTACGACTCTTTTTGCTGAGCTAGCATCTCTTGTGCTACACGGACTTTGGCTTCAATTGACCGTAAGCTCTGTTGTGTTGCAGCGATGTCCATCACCAGCTTCGACTCGTCTGCCCGGAATTTTTTTTTCACGATCGTGCCCCACTCGAAGACACCAGCGACCATTTTGTCCATGAGAAAGCTGTTGAGTACCGAGCTCTTGCAGGGACCCAATGCTCGCGCGTTATATTGCCCCACAACAGATTCTAGCTTGTCGTGAGAGGCTGCAAGCTGATCTTGCAAAGCCAGAGCTCCATTTCCGATCGCTGAAGCGGGGTCATCAATGGTATCGTCTGCAGGTTGATACAACTCCTGAAGCAGCTCCTTATTGTACGCTGTCGACACCGCGTCATTTTCTAAATACTTGGACTGTAAAACTTCGAGAGTATAATCCGCAAGCTGGAGCAAATACGACTCAATAGACGAGTACGCTGCGATGTCTTCTTGGACGAGCTCCTTCTCTGCTGCGCCACGTGCAACTTCATATGCGGCAATTATATCGGCATCATCGAGTGGACGCGCTCGCATCACTTGATTCACCAGCACCGATCCTGCTCAAGCAATCAAAGTTTTAGTTTCTAAACGTTCTCAAAATGCACGGGAAATTATACAAGTACGCACCTGTCTTTTCGGCGATGGCATCGTTCATAGTTGTCTCAAAAGCCTGTTTTGCCGACTCCAGCGCCTGGTCACACTGAGATTCCAAAACCCGATCCCACACCGACGTGATAACCGGACTCGACCCACTGTTGAAAGCTGCAACGTAATTCTCTGTCAACGAGAGCAACATCGCACCATTCAACACCTTGGACATCATCGTCTTGGGTTTCAGTAACAGCGCCAACTTATTCTTTAGCACGTCCATCTGCTCGCGGAACTCGGGTCTCAACGACTCATAGGGCTGTCTGATGAGCTCCCTAAGCAACGCTTCGTCGCTCAGTGGGCGCACCATCGTCACGCAGTCTCTCGATGGGAAGAACGTGGACAGCAGCGACCGGATCTTGTTCTTCTGCGCCACCTCCTCCGTCAACGGAGGCTGCTGCTTCAGAGCGCTTTCAAAATAGTCTCTCGACGTCACCTTCCTGCCGTCTTCCTGCAGCTGAAGCGTAAAGTCTCTCACAACCCAGAGAAAGTCTGGGAAGAACACCGACAGGTCACTGCCGTCGTCCTTCTTCTCGTCTGCGTGGGCCCTCGCTTGAATGTACTTGGTCAGGTTCACCACCAGAGACAGGTCTTCAATGGCGCTGGCGTCGATGACTCCTCTGCTGTTGTAGATGAACATAGAGGAGAGCAGCAAGGCCAGCGCGAAGATCCTCGTGTCCTGCGTCTGGGAGCGCTGGGTGGAGCCCAGCCCCTCCGTGTCCATGAACACGATGGTGGTGTCTTTACTGAGGTGCTTAAAGGCCGGGTGGCGGCTCTGGCTGGCTACGGGCTGGCCCCAGATCCAAATGCCCTTGGTGCAGGCGTTGACGGTGGCCCCCACGTCGAACATCTCGCTCTCCTGGTCGCGGCCGAGCAGCAGGTTGAGCAGGTACGACTTGCCCGTGCGGTAGAGGCCCGCGATGGCCACGACGGCGACGTCGCCGCGGATCTGCTGCAGGTACTCGACGGCTTCCGGCGCGATGTCGAAGCTGCCGTCGTCGCTGAGCGTCACGAAGGGCAGCGGCGCTGCCAGAGGCGGTGGAGACGCCATGAGTGCGGCGAGTGCGGAACTGATTTGGGCCAAAAGGAAAGGAAACTAAAGAGTGATGGTCCTTGATAAGCATGATCGATAATAGTTCTTCGTTAACAAATATGCGATTTGATAGTATTGGGGGAAACTACTTACAAATCGTCACTTTCATCCATCATCGTCGGAAGATGTTGCGTGTCGTGCGCGGACCTCGTCCGCTCGTGTCTTCCGCCTGCCGGGGTTACGATATTCTACTGCGGTCTTCCCACGTGAACACACTCACACCCCACGGCAATGAGCTGCGTGCATTGGCGCGCGAGCAACAGCTAAAATCGCAGCTGCTCGGCCGCGCAAGTCGCCACGACCGCGCTCTGACCGCCAGTATGGGGCTCGTTTCGGGCGGAGTTATAGCCACTTCGCTGCTTCACAAGCAAGAAGAGAGTGGCGACTTCAAGGGGCTCATTAAGAATTTGTATGGGGACGCGGAGGACTTGTTCTACCGCGGCAATGGACGACAATTCGATGATCCGGTGCGTGGATTCAACGCTTTCATAGATGTTGGGGAGCTGGTTTTAACGTTTTAGTGGTATTTCTGCAGTGGTTTGAAGATAACAACAAGAAGGCCGTGGCGTCGATCATTGCAGCCAACACTTTGGTCTTCGGGCTGTGGCGCGTGTCGTTCCGCAACGCCAGACTGCACCAATTCATGTGGAGGCACTTCGCCAGCTCGTACGACGCGGTGGTGTACGGCAAGCGGTTCCACACGTTGCTGACGTCGGCCTTCAGCCACATCACGTTCCCGCACTTCGGCATCAACATGTTCATGCTGTGGGAGTTCGGGCCGCACGTGCTGTCGCCGAGTAACAACCACTCGGGCGCGTGGTACAGTCGTGCCGTGGCAAATTCGCGGTTTGCCGGGTTTGTGAGGGACAATTACAACAGCTTCAGTCGCAGACCGGAGCTGCTGTCCATCGAGAAGTTCATGACGCTGTACTTCACCTCGGCTATGACTTCGTCGGCGCTAAGTGCCTTGGTCTCGAAGTTCCGAGGAAACGGAGGAGGTGAGCTGGTTGTGCTAATTGCGAGGTGGAAGTGCGACTTTGGCTAAATGTTGTGGTACATGTGCAGTGTTCTCTATTGGTGCGAGCGGCGCAGTGTCGGCTGTCTTCACGATGTCGTGCCTATTCTTCCCTGATCAGCGCGTACGTTCATCTTATGAATCGGAGCTTGGCTACCGCACTGACAGTCCTATTGCTCACCTTATATGCTATGGACAGCTTCTGCTTTATGGGATCTTCGACATGACATCAGCGCAAATGCTGCAGCTGTACACGGCACTCAACATTGTTGGCGCAGCATTCCAGCGCAACCTGCGCGTTGACTGCGTGGGCCACTTAGGCGGCCAGAGTGCTGGCTTCGCCTTCCACCAAGCTCCATCAGGCATCTAGACTCACAACAAGCAGGAATTTCAGGGCGCTGAATATCATTACCTGAAAGCTCAAACACATGCTGTTCTGTTCCATTGTGCTCATCTTTATTTGCGTCGGTGTTATTACTGTAGCCGCACGAAGGCTGCCTGCCTGTCGGTCGCCACAGCCTCGCAGTAACTCGTGCTTCACCGGAGAAAAAGTCGCTGCATCACTCCAGCAGTGACAACCTACTCTTCCAGCTCTAGCCGGCGCCGCGCAACCGTCCAAAACAAAGCTGCCGGTCGACACTGTAACGTGCCACCAACTTATTCCGCCTGCTCCAGGTAGTCCTTCACCTCCGCAGGCGTGAGCACGTGGAACTTCTTGTCCTCCTTGATGATGCCCACCTCAATGTTCGTCTCGTCCATCTCGCCCTCGAAACCCTCGCGCAGCGTCAGCAGCGCCGTGTGGATGGCGTCTTCAATCTCCAGGTCGTCGTTGTAACGCTGTCAAAACAATGCACACACACAGAAGTCAGCCACCACTTCAACTACTATTGACCTTCCTGCACCGAGTGCATACCCGCTCGAGGAACGTCTTGGCGCTGACCGAGTCCTTGCCGATGGCCGTGGCCTTAATGGCGTCTTCAATCTCCAGGTCGTCGTTGTAACGCTGTCAAAACAGTACACACACACAGAAGTCAGACACCACTTCAACCACTATTGACCTTCCTGCACTGAGTGCATACCCGCTCGAGGAACGTCTTGGCGCTGACCGAGTCCTTGCCGATGGCCGTGGCCTTCCAGCCGAAGTAGGCGCCCGACGGGTCGATCTGATACAGCTGCGGGCCGTCGTCATCGTAGCCCGCGTACAGGATGGAGACGCCGAAGGGGCGCACGCCGCCCGACTGCGTGAACTCCTGCATGACGGCGGCGATCTCGCGCACGAGAATGCTGGCGGGCGCGTGCTCCTTGTACTTCTGGAAGTAGGTCTGCGCCTTCTTGCGCGCCTTGCGCACCAGCACGCGGTAGTCAGGACCCAGGCCGCTGTACACGATGCCGGCGGGCTCGGACAGCACCGCGATCTTCTTGTGCGAGTCCTCGTCCACGAGGATCGTCGGCAGCTTCTTCTCCGTGGCGATCACGACGCCGTTTTTGCCTAAAAAGAGCAAGAGTGCACCTCGTCAGCGTTGATTTAAAGCCTCCAGGCAGCGTTTTAGCGCCACAAAACACCTACAGCGGATGCCCAGCGACGTCTTGCCGCCAGTGTTCACGGCGTTGAGCGCGTACTCGATCTGCAGCAGCTTTCCCGACGGGTTGAAGGTCGTCAGACTGAACGAGTACGCAGAGTCCGCCATGGTCGATTACGCAGCGAGTACTGAGCGTGGCGAGGAGAGAAAAACACGGGTCAGTAGAGCAGACGACGGGCTATGCAGAACAGCAATTGCGATGCTTGTACGGTGCCTGCAGGCCGAGATGCATGCAGCGCAAGCGGCGCCTTGAAGCGCGATCTTACCTTGGTCGATATCCTTCTCCTCTCTGACTGAAGGGGGAGATTGAGCTGAGAAGCGCGATCTTACCTTGGTCGATATCCTTCTCCTCTCTGACTGAAGGGGGAGATTGAGCTGTGGATCGCGTGTACCGATAACTGGGTACATCTTTTTCGGCAATATAGGTAAGAAATGCATTTCTAACGCAATAGAAACGGAGCTCCTCAACGACGCAACGTCACTTCAGTTTATTGAAAGTATCAGTCAGTCAGCCATGGGCGCCGCGCTCGTGCGAGTGCGGGACTATGTCTTCTTCGAGCGGAACCCGCTCGTGCAGGTGCGAGGCCGCAGCGCCGCTCTCTGTTGTCAATGGTTGACTCATTTCTAACGCCGTTGCTGCTGCCTCTACTGTAAGTAGATCATTTACTTCGTGGCCATGGGCTCGTGCTACTTCCTGTACCTGCGCGAGGCTCACCCGCTCATGCCGAACGACTACGTCGCCTTGTACCACAAGTACGGGGCTCAATAAGGAGCGACAATTGATGGAATTATACATGAAGAGGCTGATTGGTGCTGCTGCTGGTAGGTGGCTGCCGAGCGTGCTGTTCGTGGCGGCGGTCGCGCTGTACCTCGTCATGTGCACGAGCGACCCGGGCGTGATCCGGCGCGACAACATCCACGAGTTCGCGCTGTACGCGAACCACCCGGTGATGTTTCCCGAGGGAAAGTACTGCCGCACATGCAAGACGCTGAAGTGAGTGGAGATCTGGAGTTGAAGTGAGGGGGTGAAAGTACTGCCGCACATGCAAGACGCTGAAGTGAGTGGAGATCTGGAGTTGAAGTGAGGGGGTGAGAAATCTCATACGGTGCGTTGGGGGTGTCTGCAGGCTGCCGCGCTCCAAGCATTGCCGCATGTGCGACCACTGCGTTGGGAGATTCGATCACCAGTAAGTGTTATTGCTGGGTTTAGTGTGGTGCTGGTTCTTACGCTTATGCGTTGTTATTTATGCTGCAGTTGCAGTGAGTTGACGACCACTTGACTTGGCGCTGTAGTTTTGCTGGGTATTTCAAACTTACACCTTGTGTGATGTGAAGTTTGGTTCAATGGATGCGTTGGAGAGAAGAACTACAAGTATTTCCTCGCGTATCTGCTGGTAAAGTACATCGAAACTACTTCCAGCACGGACAAGGATTCTGACCAGCTGGTATCGTTTGCTGCGTGTACTCAGGTTCAGCTGGCTGTCTCTGTTGAAGGCTTTATCGTCACCAGTGGTGCCTATCTTGTTCAGGTACAGCCATTGCCACTCAAACAAACGAGATGGTTGTATCGTGCGAATACTGACGCTGTATGGGCCTGTGATCGTTATCACCGCAGGCTGACAACATTTTCCACGATCGCGGCTTGACCATTAATGACGTGGATCGGACGGAAGTGGCCAAAATCATGCAGTCGCTGATTGCAGTACGTATTACCTCGATGTGTATCAATCGCTTCTGTCGAATGTATTTAACATTGGTCTTGCGCGTCTACAGAACAACCAAGCTCTGGGTTTTGTCACTGCCATGTGCCTCATGACGAGTATTATCGTATGGGTCTTCATGCTGATGCAACTGAAGCGCATCGCTCAGAATGAGACAGCGAATGAGTCGTTCAAGCGCGAAGACCTGCGCGAAGAAGCCGAGATGGACGGCGAGACGTCAGGTCGGCGGATGTTCCGCTTTCTCTTCAAGCGGCTGCAATTCAGAAAGCGGCCGAAGCTGAGCGTGCCGCGTCGTGAGCAAAAGAGGACATTGGATGCGTCCTGGGGCGGACTGTTCTCTCCGGACTCCATCATGAACACCGAGGAGTCTTTCTCCGTCGAAGACGTCAACTACAACCCGTACAAGCTCGGTTCGTTCAAGGAGAACCTGCTCGACGCGTTGCACCTCCATCGCAACGGTGACAATAAACAGAAGACAAACTGAAGCACGACCCAGCAGATTCAACGCGCGGGCTAGCAATAGAGAATGACGGAATAAATTTGTGCAAGCAGCAACCGAGAGCTCGGAAGAGGAGGCGTCGTGTGTGGGGGCATCTACAAGCATCGCACCAACGCGCGGGCTAGCAATAGAGAATGACGGAATAAATTTGTGCAAGCAGCAACCGAGAGCTCAGAAGAGGAGGCGTCGTGTGTGAAGCATCTACAAGCATCGTGCCGTCCTCTTTGGCGCCTTCGCTCCTGCAATAGACTGGGGGTTGTGGGGTCATCTGCTGTACTGCGATCTAAAGAGACACTGCGGAGTTGCTGTTCCTCGCAGACTCGCCGAGCCCCGAGAGCGCCTTGTTCATACTGATCGTGGCCTGGACGGAATGCACGGCCGCCTTGAACTTCTTGCGCGCGTGGAAGCGCCGCAGCTCGGTCAACGCGCTGGTCAGCGGCACGGTGGCCACGTCCGTTCCGGTGATCCACTTGTGCTGCAGCAGCTCGCCCGCCGAGGCTCGGTTCTTGGGGTCCACCACGAGCATCTTGGAGATGAACTCCTTGGCGTCCGTCGACACGTTGTCCCAGTAGGGCGAGTCGTAGTAGTACTTGCCCTTGCGGATCTTCTTGAACAGCAGCGGCTGCGAGTCGTCGTGGAACGGCGGGTACCCGGCCAGCAGGATGTACGTGATGACTCCGATACTCCAGATATCCACGGGCTTGCCGTAGGACGCGCCCTCCAAGATCTCGGGGGCCACGTACCCGGGCGTACCGCAGGTCGTGACGAGTCCAGAGTCGTCCTTGGTCACCGTCTTGGCGAAGCCAAAGTCCGCGAGCTTGATGCTGGCGTCGTCGTCCGCCGACATGAGCAGCAGGTTCTCGGGCTTGAGGTCGCGGTGCACGACGTTCTGGTCGTGGCAGTACTTGATGGCGTCGATGAGGATCTTGACGAGGTCGCGCGCCTCCTTCTCCGTGTAGAAGGTCTTCTCGACGATGCGGTCGAAGAGCTCGCCGCCGCCCACGAACTCGGTCACGAGGTAGTAGTACTCGGGCTCGACGAAGAACTCCTCGAGCGTCATGATGTGCGGGTGCTTCATCTGCTGCAGGATGGACACCTCGAACTGGATGGCCTCGTCGTCCTCCTCGGACAGCTCGGAGCGCTTGATGCACTTGATGGCGAACTTGTGCTTGCTCTTCTTGTGCACGCTCTCGCGCACGACCGAGTACGACCCGGAGCCGATGACCTTGCCCAGCGTGTAGGCGTCCGTCACCTTGCCCCGGCCGCGCTGGCCCGTGGGCGTGGACGTGGACGTAACAGCAGCAGTTGAGCCTGAGGCGGGGGCGGAGGCCACGGACACGGACACTTCCTCGACCGTGGTGGCGCTGGTGGTGGTGACTGCGGCGGGCGCGCTGCCGCCGTCGCCCTTGGGCGTCGACAGCGAGTCGCTGCGCCCGAAACACTTGTAGAAGCACTCGAAGCAGCGCATGGCGACGGGTAGCGGGGCGGCTAATGGGGCGGAGTACACTGGGCTCGAGGCTATGGAGTGCTGTGCCCTCTCCGATACTGGGCGAAATAAATCAGATGAAAGCACGACCCAAGAATTAGGAGGAGGTACGGAGGGTTAGACGACGGATTAGCGCAGGTGGGAAGAAAAACCGATTGACAAATAAAGGTACTGATACCAAATGAAGTATG